>JAMQGT020001236.1:0-110178 GCA_024447675.2 Pterophyllum scalare | reverse complement strand
TAGTATGGTGATGTTATGTCATCTACTAACTCGCTGCGTATTGCTGGCGTATGAGGACATTGTGTGTCACAGCATCAGAAAAGACCCCAAAATAAGCCAAGAAAGTAAAGAGACTTATGAACTCCATTATGCTGTCCAAGAGCATTTTTCCTCACCACAAACATTCATGTTGTGAGGGAGGAGTAGAGATGCTCTTTCGGTCCAGGGTAAAAGTCAGACAGCCAGAAGGGCAGTGGAGTAAAACACGGTGTGACTCTCATAGAGAAAGTACACTGAAAAGCTGGAAAGTACTCAGGTCGGTAACGCTAAGCACAATGTGAGTGCAGGCCAGCGGAGGGTGCTGGAAGGAGGGACAGTGGTTCTCTGGCACAGTAATCGCTATAAGTATGCAGAAGTATGTAGGCAAAGGACAAGATTTAAGGTACTGGAAAGTTCTGGGTGTCCGTTTGTAGTCTGAGATCTACTGAGCAGTCACGACTGAGCAGCCTTTGGTTGCATGCAAGCTTTCGGGAGAGCAAAACAGGAATATCTGAAGCCCAAAGATGAGAATTCAGCTTTTTAAAATGCATGGCCATTTGTACATATTGACCAACCAAAAAGTAACAGGAAGTCTTTGCTCAGAAATCCATTTGCCCTCAGAGGCTAAGTCAGCAGACCGACCTGTTGGTTCTCAGATGAATGGTGCAGTAAGAGACAACCACGGCTGGTATGAGTATGATCTAAGATCCAGGTTATGGAGGCTTGGCTCTAAAGCACTGTCTAACTAGCTCCTGATAGACAAGTCAGAATTGAAGCTTACAGGGTTTATCCAATCAACTCAAATGCATGTTATACTTAGGCATATAAACAAACACGTTATACTGTTGAGGAAATTAGGATTTACCCTTCAGTAGACACCAGAAACAAACTGATTTTGCTGTCATGATTTGGACCTTCTAAAGCCAAAGCCGCAGTATAATCCTGAATATTTCACAAATGGCTTTTCTCCACCAATTTTAAGTCCCTCCCCGTAAGTACAGTATTTGATTTGATTAGTGAAACTTATCAAAATGAACAAGAGGAAATAATTTCATGTTGCAAGCCGGAGCTTGAATATTGCAAATTTCGTGAACTGAGTGGTGCTGTGTTCTTCTGTGGACTGAAATATCTGGGAATACTCTACACATCTGCAGTGTTTAAATGATACAAAAATATCCATCATGGGTGAGAAAGTACTGTTTCTAATAAAAAAAAGTGTAAGAAGATCAGAGGTTTTTTTTTTGGTTGCTGCGTTGAAATATTCATGTGCTGCTCCTTAGCAGTAATATATTATATATTTAAAGTCTGGTGTTACACCCCACTGAAGTCAGACGTATTGTATTCTGTACAGTTTGTTGATACAAAGACTTTCGCGACACGCTTTCTTCCACTTGCTCTTAACTGGCTCTGTTTGTCCTTTAGCACCCCGCCCACCACCTGCCTGTTTTCCTCCTCTGCAGACAGGTTTATTGCTTTTCTCTTGAGATATGCAGCAGCCAGATTTGTATTCTGCATTTTTTCCCCTGCGCTTCATTAATCAGCCAGATATTCACATTATTCTTTCACAGTAGTAGTGAACTTTGTATTTGAAGTTTAACTTGTGTCAGCCAGATGGAGTCAAGCATTCATCCTTTACCACATCCTTACCGCTCAGCACTGACAGTCTCGTCAGTGTGTGTAACCACTTTGGATTAATTCACACGTTTGCAGAATGATTTTACAGCAGTATTCGGTCTCTTGTTTGAATTATGCAGATGTGTTAAAAAAAAAAAACTGTGCATGACTTCAGCCCTCGGTTTGATTTAATGCAGCCGTTATAATCTGCATAATTCTGCTGTTAAGTGCTGTCTGTTATTTTTTGAGTGTTTTGCTCTCCCACTAACATTACACTGATGAAGTTCCCTCCTTTAAGAGGGCCGCTCAGAGAACTTAACTGGAGTTGTTGACAGTCTCCATCAGAGTTTATAGTGAAGGTTTTATTTTGGTTTAATTTAGCAGCTTAAGGTTTGATCTCTTATACAGGGTGTCAGATGTTGTTGTACTGCATTTCTTTGATTTAATAAGTTGTTGCAACATATTGTACTGATCTGTGGATACATTTTTAGTGGTTTTGGTAGACTGTATACTTAACATGTTACATATACTGTACGTTGTGTTTCATGGGTTTGTAGGCTGGAGTTTAGCTTTATAGCATTTTTGTTTTTAATCAGAAGTGGCCTCATTAACACCACAGACTGTATATAAAAGATGGACATAGATACCATGGCGTCACCCTTTGGTTTTTGGCTCTCTAGTTTGAAGCCTCAATGATGTCATGTTGGCTTTTTGGAGCCACCTTTACATATTTTAACAAGAGCATATTGTGCTACGTTATCAGCTAATGCTAGCAACATTGGTTAGCAAGCTGTTAGAATAGTGATCATAAAAGACAGATGTAGGTACCGTGATGTAACTGACGGGTTTGTGAAGTCCTGTTTTGAAGCCTCAAACTGAGCATGCTCACTGTTGTCATCTTCGTGTTTTTTAACCAGATGTGGTAAGCGAGGGGTGGATCTGGCTAACAGTCTATTGGAAAATGGACTTAATGTTTTATTCAGTTTGACTGAGGCCATAAACTCATGAGAAAAGTATTTACAGAGTGAGGGCCGAGAGTTGTTTTTCCTATAGACTCCTATAGGACCTGAAGACACCTATCGCCTCTGCTGGTCATTGGAAATAATGCAGGCTTAAGGGTCTTATGCATCAGCTTTACTTTTCAGATCCAGGAGCCATGCACAC
The DNA here is from genome assembly GCA_024447675.2 of Pterophyllum scalare. Classification (NCBI taxonomy): domain Eukaryota; kingdom Metazoa; phylum Chordata; class Actinopteri; order Cichliformes; family Cichlidae; genus Pterophyllum; species Pterophyllum scalare. Next base: position 107,382 of record JAMQGT020001236.1, on the reverse strand, counting down.
ACAGGTGCCTGCTAATTAGTTCTAAGTACCGCACTGATCTGCACTATACACTAACCCATATTCTTTGTGAGAGAGTTCATAAAAATGCTCTAGAAAGCACCAGCAGCACAAATACAGTCAAGAGGTCACTGACTTGAATTAGCAAAGGTGACGCTTAGCAGATAGAGAGCAGCTTCAGCTCTCTCTGTTAGGACACCTGTCAATCAAAGCTGCCACACCCCAAAATTTGAGTCTTAACAGCATCAAAATGAATGAGTTATAGGAAACTTCACTCACCATACAGCTGAAACTATCTATAAAGGTCTAAACAGCTTTTTTTTGGTCCCAGGCTGTAAACATGTTTATTTTCTACTGTAAACTTGTGCCTTTTAAAATGAGACTCTATAGGAACTCACTCACTTTTGGAGCCAGAGGTTGCCACTTGATTTAGATGAGAGGTTGTCGTGTGCAACATGCATCGCATGGACACAGACATACGCTAATTGGTGCCTAGAAAAATGCAAAGAAAATTTTCACTTCTAAAACTGGCTTGTAGACTTCCTGGGAAGGTGTTAGTTAACTGTAGAGCAAGCAATATTATTTGCCAAATAATGATATTAAAAAATGCTCCAAACGGTGCAGACAGCATAAATACATATGAAAGGTTCAGTTCAGCGTCTCATGTTAGCTTAGGTGAACCTAGCAGTCAGCTAGCGGCCTAGTCACTCAATCTTTGAACGTACATCATAAACAGCTAAACGGTGAGACTAGTTTGACTCTCCCACTAATGACAGGTAATCAAAAGTGAATTGAAGACCTTTCTGATAAATCGTAGGGAAACAGTCTATGGCTTTCATGAATTAAAATAGATGTACTGTGCACATCCAGTTTCTGATGTCTCAGTGTTGGAAAGCTGATGTTTGAGGAGCTAAGTTTTATTTTACTCCCCGCTGACTGATCAGAAGGCGACAGAATCGTTGGGCAAGCAGTTGTTTGTAAGATTAGAGGAGAGTTTCTGGAAAGATGAAGGATGAGTGGCTCTATTTTTTTTTTAAACACTGCTACTGTAGTTCTTCCTTTCAGGTGTCATGCATAAAGAGTCATCCACTAATTCAAAGCTGCACAATGCGACTTTAATGGATCGAGTTTGAGGAAACTTAACAATACATGATATATATATATGATATATATATATATATATATATATATATATATATATATATATATATATATATATATATATATATATATATACATGGTTCATTATTAAACACCAGACTGAGAAGACATGCATTTTAGTATGGCTTCAGTTTGGCTTTTGGTACTTGTGTGGAACATGAGAAACGTTGTTATTAATCCTGCCGTGTACACGAATCTTGTAGTATTCAGACTGCTGTCTCCTTGACACGATATGACCTCCAGGAAGTTGTCCAATCAGATTTCATCACTGAAGATACCTTTTGATTTAAAGAGGATAAGCACTAGCTAAGATGCAGTCCGGAGCATTTGATGGCCGAAGGGGTTTTGAGAGTGAATCACAGTTTGACGCTGTCAGTGTCGGCCAACAGCTCTAAGCTGTCATTTAAATGCTGCTGGTCACTCTGTAGCCCGAGGGCCGGAGATAAGAGAGTGGTGAATGTGTGTTATCTATGACTTGGGGCAGTGTTCAAAAGACGGCTTCTAGTGTATACTGTATACACAGAGAGGGAATTTGTCTTCAGGATTTAGACTGTCTCAGGTGCTTCTGTCTCTTGATGTAATCCCGGACTGACTCCTTGATGTTGAGATCAGGAGACTGCATAACTGTCTGTTGTAGGACTCCTTGTTCTTCTTGCTGAAGATGGATGATTTTCAGGCTCTTTGTCATGCTACAGGATGAATTTGGGACTCATTTGATGCAGTTTCCACTCTTTTGGTTTCAGACTTTCTACCAAATGCAATATTGGCTGCAGGGATTTAGCTCTTAATCTGCCACAGGAGAACTACTGTTGAGATTTTTTTTCTCCTTATATATGACTCAGGTCTTTTTTTTAAAACAGCAGAAGTAACATCTGATCTTTTTAGTTCTAATTTGGGCTATTTCCATATGTGATACTAAACAGATAAAGACTTTTTTTTTAACCTCATTCTTTTAACAGTCAAATCTAAAGTCAGTCATCTCATCTGTGTATTACAGTGAGAGTCTTGAGTGGAGGCAGTGGAAGATGAAGTGAGAAATAGCCTTTGACAGTCTGAAATGTTTCATAAAGTTTGTTTCACCGAAGCCGTTGATGTCGAGATGACTCCAGGCTTCATATCTGCACACACCTACATACAAAGTAGCAGACATTGCACCAGAAAATCCCATATTTTAAAAGTTAGCTTTTTTCTGCTCTCAGATTTGCTGTGTTGCACTGTGCATCAGCTAAAAAGTGAAACTGTAACTACTGGCTTGAGTGGCCTCCGTCTTTACTTCTGTGCATCAGCATGCAGCTGCGTGTGATGTCTGGTCAGTTCAGGACTGTGACGATTTCACACTGAAATCGAATGTTAGAGTACAGGCGAATCGAAGAACACTGTACCAGCTGTCAAGCATGGCGGTGGTAGCATCGTGCTCTGTGGCTGTTTTGCTGCCAGTGGTAATGGTACTTTGCACGGACTGGATGGAATAATGAAGAAGGAGGACTCAGCTGAAATTAACAGCTAGACAGTTGGAACTTGGACACAGCTGAATGTTTCAACAGGACAAGCACAGACACACATCAGAACTGGTTTTGGAATGGATAAAGCAGGCTGACATCAAGCTTGTGGAGTGGCCTTCCCAAAGTCCCCACCTTAACCCTAATGAAAATTTGTGCACTATGCTTAAAAGCCAGGTCTGTGCCAGGAAACCAACCAATTTAAATGAACCCTACCAATTCTGTCAAGAAGAGTGCTCATATAGTGAACCAGAATGATGCCAGAAGCTAGTTGATGGCTACCAAAACCATCTGGTCAATGAGCAACTTGCTAAGAGATATTTAACCAAATATTAGTAGGGCTGTATGTATATATTTTGAACCTGTTTAGATGAGAGAAAATCCTAAATAAACTTAATCTTGTGTACATTGTCCTCATTACTGTATACATCTGTATACATGCTGGATGGAAGCAACCTAGATTTTGACTTGCGTGTGTCCTCGGTACGTCTATGACTTAGACCCAGTCATAGTGAGATGACAGCTTACGCTTGCCTAGTGCAACGGCTGTAACTATAAAGCTGGCCATGGAACGCCACGCTAGTTAGACGAAGACCAGCTGTATGTCCTGTTGGTGCAACTGGCCCCTAAACAATATCGCTAAATTGACCATTAAGGCTTTCAGTTTGAATCAAGTCTCAATTAGGTCAAACATTTATGTTGGGTTGCATCAGCAGTTCAGTTTATCAGCATTTATCAGCATTTTAGTTCATCCCAGAGGTGCTGGATTGCTTTATGATCATGTCTTTGTCCAGTCCAGCAATTTCTTCCACACTAAAACCTCATTATAAACCTCATTTTATAAAAGGAAGCACTGTCTTGTTGAGACAGGATAAAACCATCCCTGAATTGCCAACACAAAGCTGGAAGCACACTTTATAAGAATGAGAAAAGCAGCCAATTCAATTTTTTTTAGGAAGTTCCCCAAAAATATGCTTCTATTCAGGTTTTTAATAGTAGTTGAGGTGTACTATTAGAACACAACTTTCTGCTCTACTATTCTTAGTTAAAGCTCAAGGCCAGACGAAATCATCTTTACTGTTCACTTGATAATTTTATTTAGCTTTGCTTGACAGAAACACTTTTATTTTCTAACTGTATCCCTTCAGCTTGGTGCACTTTATGCACCAAGCTGACGTAAGAGGAGCTGACTCATGACTGAGAAGCTTTAAATCTGTAGAGGGCCCAAATCCTGACAATAGTGACAATAAGAAGTCATGTGAAACAACAAACCAAACTTTGAAATGTCATCGTAACCTCTTTCTGTCAGAGTGAATGCAGGCTGGGATTCAAACAACCAGATAAAGATTCCCTGTCCACGCTAACCTGACTGTAAAATGTCGCAGCTGCCCTTTCACTGTGTAAGGGAAGGTTTGAGTCAATGCTAGCTGTGATCTACATGGGCTGATAAGGTTTCACTCTGGTCATTGCACATTGCTGGGCAGGTGTGGCATCGATCAAATGCTGATAGAGGAGAAACAGTGCAGCTTTTCTTCCTTTTTTTTTTATGAGCTCGCTGGCAGAGTAATTTCTAACGTGACATTCACCACTTTGAAAATGTGACCTCAAGTCCAAGAAAGTTTGAACTCTTATTATAGCATAGGGAAGATTATGAACTAAACCAACTTGCTAGACTTTATTTTGTTTAAACTGACAGAGAGTCCCAGCTAATTTCACATACTGTTCGTGTCAACGTAAATGCCTTTTGTGCTATTATGCAAATGCTTTGTTAATGCACCATGATATTAAAGCAGGCATTTAGAATTTAGGCCAGAATTGGCTCTTGAACAGAGAGCTCAAATTGAGTCCTTGTGAAATACAGCCTGCAGCTTTGACAATGAAAAGAGCAGTTTTTAGGGGATTTATAGATTGTTTCAATTTTTATTACTGAGTGACCTTCATAATCAGGTACTCTGTTTATTTCTGAACCACAAAACATTTCCTTCCTCTTCAGTGAAACAGTCAGTTTGGTCCTTTTTTTGTGTCTTTTTTCAATCCTTTTACTGCGGTGTTTTTCTTTGGAGTGACACCGCCGTGAATCGGGCGAGACAAACTTACCCATCTTGTTTCTTTCCCCAGGGGTTCTTAGAGAAGTTTTTCAAATGCAGGCTGAAGTGTGACACACTTAAATGCTCCGATTCAGTGGCATTTGTATTTAAGCCAACCTGCCAAAACCACAAATAAACCTGTCTGTGATCAAACATCGGGCCGGTGTGACAGTGGCTCTGAAGTAAGAGGAGCAGACTCATGACTGAAAAGTTTAAAATCTGTAGAGGGCTCCAAATCCTGACAGTTGTGAGAGGGTCAGAGTGTCCTTGAGGAAAGCACTTAGCACACAGCTGCCCTTTGGCCAGAGAGGAATATAATATGGCACTGAACAGCTAATTTCCTGGAGTGCTGTAAATACAGATGCTTATTCTTAGCACGCTTGGAGAAGTTGATTTTAATGTATATTAACCTGAGAACTGGGCTGAATCTCAACTTTGTCAGTTTGGCTTGACTTGCAGGTGCTGAACAGTTTGAGCTCAGGTGTAGTCTGTACACTCTGGCCTGTAATTCTTTAGGCATTCTCTCCAAGTTACAAGCTCGCATTGAACACACACACTATCCTTGGTCTTTGATTCATGCCCTTGGCATGAATTTTGCAACATGCTGGATTTAGGACCCCTTTAGACCAGGGATATATTTTAAACAAGCAGCTTATATCAGATTGCAGTGTAAGATTTGATATTCATGTAAGGCAACAGTGTAACTGCGCTGTTTGTTCCAAAGTAGCATTCAAAAAGTTGTTTTACTTTCCATCCATCCATCCCATCCATTTTCTGATGTCTATCTGCACAGAAGTCTAACCAGATCTTACACTCCCCAACCACCACCTCCCACTCTTCTGGCGAGACATAGAGGCATCCCAGTGAGTCCTGATTTGCCTGGAGGGAAACACCTCAACTGGTTCCTTTCAATTTGGAAGAGTGGCAGCTCTACTCCGAGCACCTATCTCTAAAGGACACTCTTTAGTGACTCCTTTCCACTGCTCATATCTGCAGTCTCATTCTTTCGATCACTACCCACTGCTGGTGGCCATAAGTCAACCACATAGATCAACCAGTAAATCGACAGCTTTGTTTTCACGCTCAGTTCTGTCCTCAACACAACAAACCAGTACAGCATCTGCATCACTGCCGATGCTACACCAACCCATCTGTCAAAATCTCTTGCTCCTTCCTTCCCTCACTCATGAACAAGATACTTCTCCAACGTCAACAGCACGCCACCCTTTCTGGCTGACAACCGTGGTCTCACGTGTTGAGGTGCTAACACCCAAACTGCTTCCCAACCAGCTGTAATCTACACTGTAGCTTTGTCGTGTGCCTTCTCAGAACAATAACTACATGTCACAGCAATCCAGACCACCACAACCGTGATAGGTCTGCTTGGTAGTAATATTCACTGTAACCACAGTAAATAATTAGCACAACAATAATGCCTCTGTTGAACAACATGTTTAAGGCTATAACAGTTTACAGTGCTAATGCTGTAGTATTCTTCGAATGTAGACATGAGTTTTTAATAGACCAGTTGATCTATATATAAACTCAATCAGTTTGGAAGTCTTCTCTCTTTCCTGAATTTAAGTAAAAAAGAAATGAAAAGATGAAAAAAGTGTTTGAAATATTTCTTAGCTCAAGTCTAACACGATTAGTTCAGTGTCACTCATGACTCAATTAGGAGGCAAGGTCAAGACATAAGGTTTAGTGGTTTCTGAGAGATATCTGCAGTTCCTCAAGCTTGAAGAGCTCAGTGGAAAAGAGTAGATCACAGAGTGGATTGCACAACCTCAACCACATCCAAAGCTATGTGTACCACACTTGTAGTGTTGTCTTAAATTGAAGTTAATGAAGGGACCTAAGAACTGAAGACAGGAGCATTTTAGCCATAAGAAGTTGACTTTGTGCTGCGTACTCCTTGTACTACTATAAAAACAAAACAAAACATCAAGTAGTCATCCAGAAATATTTCCTGGATAAGTGACAGGAAATGAAGCCAAAAATTTGTCCCTGTATAAAGAGGGCCCGATAATTGGATCAGGACCATCCTCGCGGTTTCTCATGACCAAAATAAACTAGGCCGTTAACCTCCAAGTACGTCCTTCTAGGTCACCACCATCCTCTTTCATGGTCCATGCACCAGCCCCGTTCCCTGTAATGGACTGATCAATTCTGCATGCTAAATCACAAGGACAGAGACATGACATGAATATATGTACACACAAACACACAGACACACACACACACATTAGTCTGTGTACACAGACAAACGTGCACTCGGGCTATGCTGAAAGAGGGGTATTGTTGATTTCTGTCTCCCTCCCCTTCATCTTCCTAGAGGGGAGAAGAAAGGGTGACCCAAATTTGACACAACCAGGGTGTATATTGTCAAGGATGGTTGGGTTCATCTGTGAATGGGTGCACTGTACACAAACAAAGATGCAGATTTGTGTATGTAGGCGTTGTAATATGATCAATAAAGCTTAAATGGTGATTTGTGCAAATAATCCCCAGGTTAACGTATAACAGAGGAAGATTCATTTTTGCACTCAAAGCACATTTATAGGCTCCTGCCTGAAACAAACGAACACACACACACACACACACACACACACACAATATACAAGTTAGTGATACATGAGTGCATGGCCTGCTTGTCTGGACAGAGGAAGGGGGTGGGGTAAGCTGTTCTTAACCACGCTGTGTGTGTGTGTGTGTGTGTGTGTGTGTGTGTGTATGCAAGAGTGGGAGTGACCAGCATACCTTTACACCCCGAACACCAATAGCATCCCTCCTCCCCCTCCCTCATTTTCCCACCAGAGTACCCTGCAGTCATGTATCCGAGCTGCAGTCGGTGCAGTGGAGCCCGGCTGCTATCTGAAGCATGGATATACAACTGTTTTCCTTTCCTTCCCTTCGGCTTTAGCGCTGCTGCCTTTTGGATTCAACATCTCTTGGTCAGTTTTCAAACTCTTGACTTTTACTGGAGAACTGCTTGCTTTTTATATTGCTACTAGTGAGGTAATTTAAAATGCATCATGGCAAGTGGTGCAGAAAGTGCCAACAGTCTTAAAGTGAGTGAAAGTTGCAGTACCGCTTTGAAGAATATTGTTAGGAGTGAAAATTGCTTCATTCAGTTGTTACATAAATTGAAGTAACAGTGTAAGTTTAAGTAAGTAGCTGATAGTTCTGTTTTGGCATGCAAAGTATTGGTGATAGTCAAAAGAAGCCAATTTTACTTTTACTGCAAAGTCTTGTTTATTTTAATCGATCGATTAAAATAAACAAGACTTAAAACATTAAAACATTTCTTTGTTTTGCATGTAAATAGACTGTAGATAGATTTATTAATCCTTTGCAGGAAATTACATTGACAAGGCAGCTTCATCACATAACAATGCACATCCCAAACAGCAAAACAGTATTAATTCCTAATAAAGTTAATGATATATAAATAAATAAAACAGGCAATAACTAATAGGTGCAAATATGCTAACGTGGATGAAATCTTATTATTGTGCATTAAACAGTCTTATAGCAGCTGGTATAAAAGACCTCCTGAGGCACACAGACTTGCACTTTGGTGGTCTTTGACTGAAGGTGCTACTCTTGATAACCTCCAAGTGTGCAGGGCATGGAGTGGGTGTGCATGGTTAATCATAACCAGTTTCAGCTTTGAGAGCATTCTTCTCTCTGCCACCTGCTGGACTGTCTGAAGTTCAGGTGTGACCACAGAGCCGGCTTTCTTAAAAAGTTTAGTGTCTACCCTCTTCCTGTCTGCTGTGTGACACCTTCTCCCCTGTAGGCCACAGGCTCTTCTGGCCCAACTTACTGTTGAGCTGCACCCCAAAGTATCACCACCTCCACTTCAGTGGCCTGAATGGTTATTGTTGTTGGTTGGGTTGTCCTCGCACCCATCCTGAAGTCCACAACCATCTCCTTGGTTTGTGTGATGTTAAGATGGAGATGCTTGCATTCACTCCAATCTGCAAAGTCCTTAATTGCTCTTCTGTAATCCTCAACTCCTTTGATTAAACCAACAACTGCTCTATCATCAGAAATTTTCAGAAGGAACCAATTGTCAGTGTTGTGCTGGAAGTCCGCCACATAGATGGTAAACAGGAACAGGGCCAAAACAGTTCATTGTGGCAGGTGGTGGCACAACTAGTGAAGGAAAGCATTTTACCATGGGAGCCTGTGGGGATTGACTTGCTTATGGATTCAGCCTCAAGTGTCCATTTGAGGAACTGCATCTTTTGGCACATTTGTGTGGTATTTATTTTTAGATGATGCCACTTGGTAAAAAAAAAAACCTAATCTATACATTTATACTGGAAACAAATGTTAAAACAATAAACAGCATGTTGCTGGAAACATTCCTCAGAGACTTTGATTCATATTGACATGATAGCATCACACAGTTGCTACAGATTTGTCGGCTGCACAGCCCTGCTATGATTCTCCCTTTCCAGCACATCCCTAAGGTGCTCTGTTGGATTGAGATCTGGTGACTGCGGAGGCCATTTGAGTGCAGTGAACTCATTGTCATATTAAAGAAACGAGTTTGAGATGATCTGAGCCTTATGACATGGTGCGTTATCCTGCTGGAAGCAGCCATCAGAAGATGGGCACACTGTGGTCAAAAAGGAATGGACATGGTCAGCAACAACATTCACGGAGGCTGTGGTGTTTAAATGATGCTCAGTTGGTACTAAGGGGCCCAAAGTGTGTCAAGAAAATATCCACCAAACCATTATGCCACCACCAGCAGCCCGAACCATTTAAGGCAGGATGGATCCATGCTTTCATGCTGTTTACACCAAAGTCTGAGCCTACCATCTGAATGCCACAGAACAAATCAAGACAATGGTTTTGCAATCTTCCATTGTTCAGTTTTGGGTGAACTATATCCTCAGTTTCCTTTTCTTAGCTGACAAGAATGGCACCCGGTGTGATCTTGTGTTCCTGTATCCCATCTGCTTCAAGGTGGTGGTGCTGTGCATTCAGAGATGTTCTCCTGCATACTTTAATTGTAAAAAAGTGGTAATTTAGTTACTGTTGTCGTTTATTGGATATTTTCTCTTTTTCAGACCATTCTCTGTGAACCCTAGAGATGGCTGTGTGGGAAAAATCCCAGTAGATTAGCAGTTTCTGAAATACAGATCAGCCCGTCTGGCACCAACAACCATGCCAGTTTGAAAGTCACTTAAATCACCTTTCTTCTCCATTCTGATGCTTGTATTGTCTCCATGCATAAATGCATTGAGTTGCTGACATGTGATTGGTTGAACAGATGTACCTAACAAAATGCCCAGTGAGTGTATAAATTATACTAAGTTATAAAGTTAGAAAGTGGTACCTGAAGTTGTTTGAGCTCTCTAACCATCCATTTATCTTGCGGGAACAAGTTAAACTTCAATACATTTGGATGTGAGATGAATCAGAAGCATGCTGGATCCTATTTTTATCTTCCAATCTCCCACCTTTCTGTACCGGCTCGACTCTGCCAGCATCTTTCTCTCTCCCTGTTAAGGCTGTTAGTTTTGACAGATTGGGCCTCAGTGGTGTGAATTCCCTTCCTCCTCTTCTTCCACTCTGTTCTCTTTCTCCACCTACTTCATCTTTTTTGGTCTCTGATTTTCAGCACTGTGCCATTTCTCGATCATGTCTCCTTCCACTGCCTCGATTATACACCTTTTGCCTTCCTTTTCTTCCTCCACCTACATCTTTTTCTGCATTTCCACTGCTTCACCTCCTCTGTTGTTTGACATATAGTTCTTCCTGAGCCTTTTCCTAACTGTTTTGCGGCTTCCCGCATCACGCACCTTCTCATTGCTTTTTCAGCTTAATCTCCCATTTCTCTGTACTTTCTCACTTCAGTTCTTTTTAACCTTCCCTTTCCCCTTTTTTTCTTTCTGTCTCTTAAAAAGTTACATCTGCCCCCACCCCACCAATTTTCTTCCATTACTTCCTCACCCATCTTATCTTGTATCCTTTTCTTCCTCTGTTATCTGTTTCTCCTTCCCTCCAGCTATTCCTCCTCTTCTTTTTCTTCTCCTTTATCACTCTGTATCTTCGGACTCTTGCTGACGCCTCACTTCATTGGGCCACTGCAGTTTGGATAAGTTTTGGCTTCTGCTCGCTGTTTACTAACCAGCTGATCCTGCTGTTTTTGCATGCAGCAGTCAGGCGATTTTGAATCAATTATTTTTAACACTGCAAAATCGACAGTTTTCTATCACGAGCGCCGGGTGTGTAATAGGCGTCTATATGAAAACAAACTGCAAAAGTAAGTGCTCAGAAAGTGAAATGTCTAATAGCTTCCAGAGGAATTAACAAATCCAGCAAACAAACACATTTGCAATTTATCAAGTCATGATTCCCATTTATGTCAGACAGGAAGTTCTTACATTTAAATTGTGAAGGTCTCTAGTTTACCTTTGAAACTGTAACAACACATTAGATAACAAGATTCTTTTTTCAAAGGATTTAAACAACCTTTAGGTCCCCAGGTTATGGAAAATCTCTCTATTTGGTGAGTTACTTCGTGTCAAGTTCAGAAAAGTTTAATATTTCGTTAAGAGTTAGTTTAGTAAAACAACTGGGTATCACCCCAGGGTATCAAAATTTGCCATTTGATAATAAGATTCAAAGAGTTGGTTCCTTGACACACAGGCTGCAGATTGGACGCATAGCAGTTGAAAGGGATGGTTTAAATCACAAGTTTGCTGGCCAGAATGCCACGTTTTCTGTTCACAGCTAAGTAAAAGGGTCACATTTTGGATTAAAATATGGCCCCCTAAGGTATCCACAGTGTTTAAATTTGCTGTGAAGAGGTCCCAAAGAAGTATCTATGTATATGACAAGTTGGAAGTAAGACCCTACGGCTTTCACTGTTGCTGTGATGCATGGGTTCATGGCAATGGATCTGCCAGCAGCTCTTATGAAATGGTACTTAACAATCTGGGAATTAGAAAAGGTGAGTTTTGGTTGGTTGCTGATTTTCCCAAGGTGTCATCACAGCAGATAGATATGTGAAAGACCCCTGGTTTAAGACTATGGGGAGACAAAGAAAGTAGTGCACTAGCTATGTACTCCTAATGTTGGTCCCATGCCCGAATTAATGGGAGGATTCTGTCAGGGAGGTGAATTTTGCACATCATCCATAATGATTATTTCTTTAAACTGAAATGCTTTCAGTTTAAAGAAATAATAATTAATTAAAAATCCACTACAATGAATTTTGATTTGGAAACAGTTTGATTTGATGACTTTTTCTGCTTTCCTGTGGAGCGTCATCTGCAGGGTGTCTCCCCTCTTTTATCCACATTATAAACCTCCATGCAGAGAGGGAAGCAACCTTGTTCCATTGGCTCCATCACCAGCAGGATTTTGGAGTTTAAGAGTCGATGAATATGTGAAAATGATTGAACTCTTTAACGTGTTCTACAGCATCATGGGCCACAGGTGAATGATGCAGTGAGTGAGAGTCAGGTTCGATCTTCTCACTCAGGAGTGTGCCTGCTCTTCTCTCTTGGCCCATTGTAGCTGCTGCGCCATCACTGGCAAAGCCAACAAACTGTTTGTGTGTGAATTGTCTTCAGAGATCCTCTCATAGCAAGAGTTTCTAACTGCAGGATGTCACAGACAGCAGCCCTGATGGATAACTGCAGTTCAACAAGTTGAAGTAAGAAGCTGGAAATGAAATGCCGGAAATGGAAAGGGATTTGTATCATCCCAACCTGTGCAATGTCATCACTATTGTCATGAGATGATGCGCGCTGAAAGTGAAAGTCTGCGTTTATTGTTGCTTTGCTGTGTTTATTATTGTCTCATGATGCAGTGCTATAAACCGGAGAGGGGAGAATCAAAATTATTTAGCAGAGGCATGGACATTTAACGGCACTTATTAAAAAGTGGTAGAGTTTCAAAAAACAATAATTGCAGCAGCACAAAATCTAATATGAATCATGTTGTAGCAATGTTTCACTAACTGCTTTTGAGTTAGCAAGTGTGTGCGTGATGCTTATTGGGATTAATGAGACAGACCACACAGGAGCATTAATACCAACCAGATTAAGTTGGTCGGAGTTTGGGCAGGAATGCTAGCCTCGAGCTGAGAGAAGGCAGGTTGCTTAATCAGATCCCGTGCTTTTTCAAACTTTACTTAAACGGAAAAGAATTTGCAAGCCAAAACATCTTAACCGCTCCAGCTTCTGAGCCGTCTAAGCAGCTTTTATCGTCGCTGAGCTTTTTCCTGTTCCCTTTTTCTCTCTTCTTTGTCTCTCAATTTTCCCGCTTGCTTCCTTTTTGAAATATTTCCCACGCACATTAAAAGAGAATGATTGACAGCACGTGGTGGGAAATGTGTTCAGTGTCACACTCATGAGCCTCATCTCATAAAAGCCTTGTTTCCCCAGTTTTTCCATTGTGATGATTTCACTTCAGTTGAAATAATACCTACTATCCTTGAGTTTATAAAGCCCTTTCAAATTCAATTGAATAACTTTTAAAGCGCGCTGCATCTGAGCCTGAAATGACAGCTGACATACATTAGTGCATCATCATAATCCATGCTGAAGGTTATGAAAGTTTGGTGTGTGCGCAAAGCCTGTCCTGTGTTTCCTCTGAAGTTTAGAGGCATAATTGCACTTAGAATGAGTAAGATCATACACAGTTTTCTGCTGCTGGCACTTTTTATTTTAGCAGAAGGAAGATGTCAACATCAATGATCCCAAATGCCATTAAAAACTGCACTAAATCTGTGGGTGGACTGCCTACCCCCGCACACAAAACACATCATTATCTTTTTTGTGTTTTGTGGTTGTGTATTGCCGTATTAATTTTTATTCACGACTCTATATTCCCAACTCCAAAACACTCCCACGTTGTCCCGCTCACTTAAATCTGACACCTGCCAAACTTTACGTAAACTGCTCGCGTGTTTAAATGAGTTTGCCAGGCATGAGAGTTGTGCAGCAGCCATTAAAAAGTCATAAAAACAGATACCATCACCCTCTAAGGTCTTCTACTTTACCACATGGATGATGCACAAAGTCCTTAAATGGAGGCAAGATAAGCAGCCTGAGGACAGTGAGGATATTCCACACAAATAGATGACAATTTAAAAAGACTCTGTTTCTTCCATTTTCTTATAAAGTGGCATTAGCTTTGCTGTGTGATGTAGATGCAAATTTGCCGGGAACAGCTGCCGTCTGTGATTGGAAGTGCTGGTGAGAGCGGAACAGAAACCTAAATTTGTGAGCCCTAAATTCAAGACACTGAGCTGACAGATGAAAGTTAGGCTTTAGGAGTTGAGTCAAGCTATAATTTGCAGTTTTTTAGGAGAAATATTTCAAAAACTGCAGTTCCTCTCGTGGCCATTTGATGGCAGGCTTCAAAAGTAAGTGGTGATTGCCATGATAAAATGTACAACTCTAGAACAGAAATAAACGTTTATTGGCTGGTACAAATACTTGTTTAGGCCTCCATAGATTTTTCTTTTTTTGTCCTTTCATTATACAACTGTGTGGGAGATGAATTTTTGCATGACTGACTAATTGAAATTGAATGACGGTGTAAATGTGTGGTACAAAGTGTGCAAGAAGTTTATGCTTCAGTTTTGGTGTTACTAATTTGCAGATACACTATATGGACCAAAGTACTGGGCTACCTACACATTACCTACAGAAGCTGCTGTGGTTTCTAAATGCTTTCACTTTGCAACTTTGCAATGTTACCAAGCTGATGGTGGAAAATCCAGAAATCTAATGAACTATCAGTCCCACAAACTGGAAGCAAAGACCATCCTGGTACGGTACTACACTCGAGTTCAGTGAGCTCTTTTCACAAATGTCTGTAAAGGCAGACTGCATGGCTCGATGCTTGATTTTATAAACCCATGGACTAAAAACACCTGAATCCAAAGATTAACTGGTGTGGCCCAATACTTTTGTCCATGTAGCATTTGTTTGGATCAGTCTGTGAATTCAACTTAGAAGCCATTTGTCTGAAGGTGGGGATTTCTGGCACAGTGCTAAATTAGCTTGAAATGCTTGACAATGTGCATCTACAGACCAGTTTGTGACATCACAAAACAACCACACATTTTTTTTTTAATCAACAGTCTATATTTTAAATTTAATTTGCTTTTATTCATGCTTTCATTTCAATGTGGATTTAAAAAAAAAAAACATAACCATTGGCTGCCAGGGAAAAGTGTGTATTCTGTGATCAGTTGGAGATTGGTTGCTGGAGGTTGCAGGCAACCTCTAGCTGAAATTAATCAGAAGTAGGTATAAGGTGCTACACCTAAAAGCCTCCTTGCGATTTTTTTGATCATTAGCAGACTGCTGTGGTTTCCTGTAGTTTGCACGGAAAAAGACGACTTGTCTACAAACACTTGTGAGGTACTCTCGTACCAGAAGTGAAACTGTGAAATGCATCCCACAAACTGGAAGCAGGAGACCATTTGCCTTCAAAGTAAAAGATGTGTCTTTTGAAATGTGTTTGCTTTAAAGGGACGCGTTCTCTGTTTCCGGTCGGCGTTGTACTTTTTCAAGTTTCACTACAGCTCAGAAAGTAAATGTCTAAGGTTTCCAGAGAAGTCAACCACTCATCAAACAGTCGGGTAATACACTCTTTTGCCTAGCAACCGGAGGTTGCCAGCTGATTGCTGACCGGTCTTTAGGCCGATGTGACTGAGGCCCAGCATCTTTCATAAAGACCCTGAAATTCTGAAAACAACTTGGCATGTCCCAGTCAAAATCTTAGTGAATCATTATTAGATACAGCATCCATTTTTGACACAAATATTTCACCATTAATTCCTCCTTGGTTGTTGTCACCCATTTCCTTGCATCGCTAGGCAACAATACATCACCAGGAAGGAATCCATATTGTCCTGGGAAGTTCAAATCCAAGCTCTCTACCTCACACTGCTGTTTTACTAAAGCTGCTCAGTGTGTGTGTGTGTGTGTGTGTGTGTGTGAGTGTGTGTAAGAGTGGGGAGTGTGTTTTGGGGTAAAGGAATGACTGAAAGGGGGAGTGTGTCTGTGTGTATGTGCAGCAAGAGAAAGAAGGGGGAGGTGGGGGTTAGGAATCTGTTTACAATGGCCTGAGGGAGCTGCCGGAGAGGGAGAATCAGTCTGATATCGGGAAGTAGAGTGAGGGAGAAAGAGTGTAAGACAAAGAAAGAGAGTTTTGGAGGAGGAATAAATCAAAGAAAAGGAAGGGATGGAGAGCTCAAGAGGATTAAATGCAAACTGAAGGAGTCCTTTAAGGCACAAGTTGCACCAGGAGTCACAGGAGGGAGATTGCAGGTTGATACAAAGTAGTAGCCATCCTAGATCTCCGCTTTCAACCATGCAAATAAGATTTAGTTTTGTTGCATGTATGCTGCTGAAAGCCATTTAAATTATTCTTATATATGTATGTATATATATATTTTTTTATTTGTTATTTTTGTTCCTTTGTGTTTGCAGAATTTGAGGAGCAGTTGTATGACACCAAGCTAACCGGTCAGACTTTCCGGCATCCGTCCTCGCAGAGCTCTGACGACACGTCCACCTCGCTCAGCCGATCGCCCGTCTCTCTCACCAGTAAGAGGCCCGACTTCATCTTTCTGGTAAACACACACACACACACACACCTACACACACACACACACACGTGCGCGCGTACGTGTGCAGGCTCATGTTTACACCTATCTTATTTGATCATGAGTCCCCCTCACACCAAAATGTCACCTCTCTGGTGAACAAACACACAACCTCGAATTTTACATGCAGCCGTTTGAAGCTGCACATCTTGAACAAGCAAGCACACCAAACAATTCCCTTCCTTCTTTCTCACCTTTCTTATTTTAAACTCACACCTTTTCTACTTCTTAAACTTATGAAACCTGACTTCATCTTGGTGCTGCTAAGCACACACACACACTCTATGTCCACTTCACTTATCTTTTTCATTTTTCTCCCTGAACAGCAAGACCCCAGACTTCACATTCCCACTAAATTCCCACTAACCCCCTCCACCCCACTCTATCGGCCCTTTTTGGCCTTATTTCCACTCAGCACTGATATTCAGTCTATAGAACCTGCCTCATTTGAAAGTTTTTTTTCCCCGCTTTTTACAATAAAATTATAGGCAGTATAAATCTGTCTCTTTCCTCCATCTTTGATAAAATATCACACAGAAGTCCATTCCTTTGATTAAATTTGGGGGAATGATGTATCTTACCATTTTAACCTCATTGAAATCATCATTTTAATTTGATTTATTGACCTTGAAAGTACAGCTATAAATAAAATTGCAATCCTCAATATTTTTCAAAATATAAAAACTGGCAAGTGTTTTTCTAGCAGTAGCTAATCATTTAGTTTATTGTTTTTACTTTCTGTGGCTATCTTTTCTTTTTATGTAGGAATTGTCATTGTGGCTGGCAGTATAGGCCTTTTGGTGCAAGATTTGAGGTGCACAGATTAGCCACAACATTAAAAACCACCCGCATAAAGTGTGTATTGGTTTTGCTTCATGCGGCTAAAAACAGCTAGCTGTTGGGGTGTGTGTGTGTGTGATATTCTGAGGATGCACCAGCACTTCGGCAGTAGATCCTCTAAGTCCTGTGGATTGCAGGGTGGCGTCTCCATTTATCAGACAGCACATCTGTGAATGTTTGATCAGATTTGATCGTTGTTGTGTTCTTCCAGTCATTTCTGGGCAGTTTTAGTGATTGCATTGTCCTGCTGGGGGAGGCTGGTGCCCTCAGGGAGAGTCAGATATGGGCAGTTTGTGCATAACATTGCTATCATTGCCAATGACCCAAGCACAGACAGTATAAATGATTGATGCAGCTTCTGGGTCTGAAAAGTGAAGCCAGTGTGATCTTTCTTCTCTATTGCCAGCAGAGGTGATACCTGTGGTTGCAGAAAGACTTCTGGTCCTATAGAGTTTTTTTTGGAAAATCACCCTGACCTCTGTAATCACTTTACTGATGAGTTTATGGGGGTCAGTTGCTAATACCCCCCTCCAGTTTCAAACACCAATATTGCAATGGCAAGAATGCTCAGCTCGAGGCTTCATAACAGGATGTCAAAATGAGGTGAAGATTTTCTAGAAGAACATCATATTGTAATAAAATGATTAATTAATGGTATTCACTTCACCTGTTGTGGCTGGTCGCCTACTTTAAAGAAGCAACAGAGCACGCCCATACTGAGCTTCCCGCAAAAGATGTGCCGCAGTGGATGAGACATATCAAGAAATACTCTTAGAATAGATTTGTTCTTAGGTGCATGAAAATTTGTGGCATTGACCAGTACAGCTGATGGCATGCCCTGACTGTCCACATAAGTCGTTTGTGCAAGTTGGTAGGTGATGTAGTTTAAAGATTAACCAAGATCTGGCAACCGTCTGACAAATGATTGGTTGTGTTGTCACCCTTGGATGGGTTGAAACTCTTTCCAAGACCGCGATTGACTGGAGGCAGGTTGCCTCCTACCAGGTTGCCCTTACCCTCACCTTATGATCAAATGGTCGCTGCAACTATTTGCAGCCGCTTGCCAACAGAAAAAAAAAATTAAATACAATCATGAATCAACCAGCAGTTTTTCCTAGTTGCGTGGAGGTTGCCGTCCTATTTTTTACTCTTTAGCCATTAATGGTATTAAAAAAGTCTATCATTTCACTTTTTGCTATTGCATGACACGCCAAATGGAAAATCTGCCTGCATTTGACACTTGGCAATGTCTCCGTTCACGTTGGTATTGACTGTCTGTGCTTGTATGTGTATTGCCTCTTCGTTATTTGCACTTCTTCACATTGTTTTCACTTGACTGACCGCTAATGCAGTGCAAATTTCCACATCTCTATGAGGATTGATAATAAATACTCAATCCTTCTCCATTTAGGATCATAACTTGAAGCACAGAGTCTGCGCGTCTTCCAGTTTGTCGTTGGACAGCTTAATTCACCAAATCAGCAACACACTGCATTATTATTTCCCACAGAATCTAACAAATTACTGCTTCGGCATTTCAAATGGTTTCGCAGCTAAAAGATGTGTTGTGACAAAATGCCTCATTGCTGTTGTCATCATCCCTTTTTTTTCCATGAAAGACTGAAGCTGAATGATCCCAGAACTGTTGTACAGTATATCCCACCCCCTCATTCAGATTTGTTAGGATTAGTCATCGTCCTTTTCACACTATCAGCAGGTTTTTATAAACAAATGCTGAACCATTTAGTGTCTTCCAGATGGAAGTATCATTAACACTCGATAAGAAATCAAAATAGCATATGACGTAAGTGCTTTCTTTTCAGCCAGCCCCTGCACACAGAGGCGTTACTGACTGATTTTTGAAGGCGAGACAGGATGTAAACATAAATATTAAAGTGCTTCAGAGGATCTAAAATGATCACAATTTTGTAAAAACAGACTGCAGCTGCAGTAGATTCTCTCGCTTTTCACTCTTATCCTCTGCCGTTAATAGTACTCAGTCTATTTCCCCAGCTCATTGGACACCCACGGTGATTTTACTGCAAGATGGCTGCACATTTTCTGCACACCGACTGACGCAATATTCCTTCAGTGAGCTGTTAAAGAGCTCTCTTAACTTAATGCCTTTCCCTCTGTTTGGGCCAATTTCAATTAGAGTATGGAGGATTCCCACGAGATAGCTTCATGTCTCTCATGAGGTGGAGGACAGACTGGAGTGTTTCCTGCATTGCAGCAGCCTCGACAGTTTCATTGCCTTGCTTTAAGGGCAGAGATGCTTGATACTGTAGATCTAATAGCAGACAGTTGACAGATGCCCGTTCCCTCACAGCTGGGATTGCACCTTCCTGTTCCCATCAGGGACAGAACTAACAGTGTCTCTGTCAGCTTCCGTCCCTGTCAGCTAATCACAGCAAATCTCGTATTACCCCCCCTTCTTCTGCTTCTTTTTTTATGTTTCTAACTCACTCCCCTCTTTCCTCTACATTAGCTCCCACCAATTTACCAGACAGGTGAAAATGAGACTGTTTTTTTCTCTTTTAATCTGTTTTTTTTTTTTAACCCTCCTGACTGCTTTTCTACTCTGCTGATTCTTCCTCTTACTGGCATTGAAGTTGCTTAAAGGGGACAAAACATTTAATTTTGAAGGAGGTTGATGACTAGATGACCTCTGGCCGGCTGTCTAGACTCCTCCAGGATTTTGGTTCTATTGATTTCTTTTACTGAAAATTGAATTCTGCTGTTCTATTGTTTTTTTTGTGTGTTTGAGCCAATAACAGCAGTTTAAAAGAAGAAAGAAAATTGGCTAATTTTCAAAATAACTTGGGCATAAATTGGAAGCAAGAACTTTTGAAAGTATAGGACAAGATAAGTGACGTGGAGATTACATTTAAAACATTAGAGGTCAGCACGCATTACCATGGCTGAAGGGGATGACAATCATTTGGATTTCATTTAAGGAAACTGAACAGAAATCATTTGGATTTTAAGCAACATTTTAGATGTCGTTTTAAACTGCAGCCAGCCTGAAACATTCCTCAAAGTAATCTCAGTGACTGTCACTGTGTTAATGTTTTCACACAAACACTCTCGTTTTGTAAGCTGCAATTTTTTTTTGTTATTAAAAATGAATTCCTACGAGCCCCTAAACACTCAATTTTTGATATTTTTTCTACTCTTGGCTCTGTATGAAGTCTTTGAGAGTGGGTATGGTCATCTCAGGCACACAACTCTGGCTGTGGATGCAGAAGCCCCTCCTCAAACCTTCCATTAAAAAGTGGAAGCCAATCAGAAGAGGGCTGGATTCATACAGATGTTTCAGACAGTGGATGAACTGAAGAGCTGCACCAAGCCGCAGTTTAAGACGAACAAGGATTATTTTGAACTGAGATTCACGCAAAGCTGCTCTAATAGAGTTCAAGAATAAAATTTGGAGCTGGAAATGAGTGTAACAGTAACCTGCCTGGACTCAAGCCCGTCCCAGTTGTCATAGGGCGAGAGGTGAGGTACACCATGAATGGGTTCCAAGGCTATCACAGAAAGACAGGCAATCATTCATGCTCACATTTACACCTACAGCCATTTTAGAATCATCAAGTCTTGCATGTCTTTGAACTGTGGGAGAAAGGCGGAGAACCCACATTGCATGCAAACTCCGGCAAGTGGATTTGAACTCTGAACTTTCTTCCTGTGAGGCAACATTGCTAACCACTGCACCGTTGCACTGTCACAAAAACCATTGTCTGCAACAGCTTTCAGTTTGACTATTATTTCATGCATCTGAATCTGGAAAAAAATTTTTTGCTCACATCCAAGTAAAACATTTTTAGGCACCAGACTGAAAAGAACCAAAATATTTGCACAAAAAGGAGAGCTCTGCACACTTGCATGAGCCACAGGATCTCTTTCAGGTCCTACGGGATGAAACATTACCACAGGGGAATATTTTGAGGAATCAATAATTTAATAGGAGCCTTAAAGTGTTCCGACCTGGCCCCATTTTCACGCACACACCTGTACAAGGTTGCTACATTCCTACTGCTCAGCAACAGTTTGTGGTTACATTTATATATTCATATTTATATTAAAAAAGCTGAACTTTTTGGAAGGTGTGAGTCCCGTTACATCTGGCATAAAACTTAATTTAAAACTGCATTTACTCAGGTTATCTTTGTCTAATAAATAATAAAATGTGTTTGATGATCTGAAATATGTAAGTGTGACAAATATGCAGAAAAAAAAGGAAAAGAGAGAACTACTTGTTCACAGCACTGAATCAGGTTATAGTCTCCTAAGGAAATTAGAGCCTTTTTGCAGTTCGGCTCCAGGATATCAAATTGGTCACTGCTATTTGATAACACAGCAGTTCTCCCCTTCTTCTTCCTGCAGCCGGCATCAAAGCAGCTCTACGAAGATGAAACCACCTCCTCTGTGTTTGGTTTGAGGTCTATTACCGACCCGTCTCCATCCCCGTCTCCATCCCCCTGCAGCTCAGACCGGCCCCCTCTGGGCTGGAGTAGTAACAACAGCAGCAGCAGTACTGCCACATCTGCGACTACTGGACCGCCGGTGGCCGAGAAGCCCCGCTGGCACCTGGGGAGACGCACACCGGCACACTTCTTACCGCTCGACATCACAGGTACAAAATAACCCCCCAAAATTTTAAATTATTTTACCAAATTAATTCCCAAATTAAGTTCAAAACAGGAACTTGAGGATTTTGGTGAAACTGCAATGCAAAGGTGCACTTTAAAGATAATGGAAGTATTATTGAAGTCTTTTTCTTGCCTTGTTTCTCAAGAACACTATAGTGAACTGACAGGAAAGGTGAGTGCATGCAACTGATTCAAAGTCAGCGCTCTGACATATGCATCTGAGCCAGCTGAGCCTCCAGGATGTTTTCATGGTGACAGCATTACGGGGGTTGTGCTGCATGAAAATTGTGGACAAAATCAGCATAGAAAGTGCAGTATTTCCTTGATCTTTCTTAGAAATCTTTGGGCTGGCATAGCTACAGTACCTCGGGGGAACACATGAATGTTTCATTGCCTCGACCAGAGTGATCCTGAGCCATCAAAGTAAAAGTGTTTGCTGTATTTTAATAGGTATGTGTAAACACAGAGATGACTGGTACCCAGCCTGAGAATTAGTGGTAATGTTTCCCATCCAACTGTGAGATGGTCAAACGCTCAAGTTGTCCTGTTTGAAAGTAGCGCTCAAGTAATTCGTTAAGTAATCAACAGAAAAATAAGCCCAACATTTTCAGAGAGGAGTGTTTGAGTCATTTATAAAAGAAGAAAAAAAAAAGGCAAACCTACTTTGGTTTCAGCCCCTGAGTACTGAATATCTTTGGGGTTCTGATTGCCAGTCAGCCAAGACAAGCAATTCAAAAACATAAGTTTGAGCTCTAGAAAGAAGGGATAGGCACCCGTTAGCATAGCTGTTGGTCAAATAATCATATAATAATATAAAAATGGCGTTAACTTGCAGTGTTGTTGAAGATGTCAGGTGCTCAGTGAGTGGAGGGTTTGGATTGAGGTTAATTATCAGGGCTGATGGGAGAGGAGTCAAGATGCTTGTTGGTTTGTTGGTGCAGCCAGGTGCCTTCAAGCATTTATTTTTGGATTTATGGCTTTAATATAAAATTTCCCTGAAAATTTAATTTAAAATTAAATGGATTAAACCTCAATATGAGATCCTATTGGAAATGAATCATCATTTGGCGACTCTCAGATGGCTCTTGTCATGTTGAGAATAAACATGATTTTATCTCCAAATAACTACAGTTTTTGTCAGCAGTAGAAAGAAAAGCGCTGCTGGTTTTGTTGTGCACACTTTGTGATTTTACTTCACTGCCGCCTGTGTTGTTCCCGGGGGAGTTGGGTGACAAGTGTAAAAGCGAGCGTCATGGGAAATTATACTGAAGGAAACTACAACATGCAGTAAATCTGAATTTTATCTCTTTGGAGGTCGCATCAGTCCAATTTGGCTTTGACTTCTTTGTGGTTGTGTATGTAGTGAGGAAAAATGGGGGTAACTTTTAAGTACATGCTAAAGAAGCAACACAATCGTGTCTTCCTCCAAAGAAATACTAAATTATAAGTGCTGGGCTTAAAAAAACAACCAAAACGATGCAGTTGGCTCTCGCGTTATTCCTGCTTGTTGACCTCTGTAGATACCTGTGCCACATAAAGCATGGGCACCTTTGACAGTCCTCAAATCACCTGCCTCCATCTCACCCTATCCCTAGCATCCTCCTCTGTAACACCTTCACTACATCCATGAACCTCCTCCGTGACCTTCCTCTATCATCCTGGCATCCCGGCTGTAGACACTCGCTGTTGTACCACTCTCCTGAACCAAAACGGTCAAATGTGGATTCATCATTCCATCAGCCCATCAGATTTTCAGCCCAGTTCTTGTGTAGTTTGGCATACCTCAGTCTTTTCTCCCTGTTTCCCTTCCTTAAGAATGACTTCTTGACAGCCACCCTTCCACTGAGACCATTTCTGATGAGGCCCTAGTGAACAGTCGATGGATCAACTGAAGGTCTTAGGTCCTGTGTCAGGTCTTTGCTGGATTTTTTCATGTTTCTTAAGGACATGGCTTTCCGATACTGTTCATCTGCTGTATGTAGTTTATTTATGCTTGACACTTGATTCCTCAGTTTTTTTTTTAAGGACACACTGCATACCATGTTGAGATATGCCAAAATTTCACCTAATAGCTCTTTGGGAGTTAGCTTGTTAGTGCAAAAATACTATTTTATGTATTTATGTATTTTCTGTTATTGTTGGCATTTTTTGTAGATTCAGCTAAAACAATGGGAACAAATTATATGTTTTTGTGACAGCCTGCTAATTGCAAAGTACCTAAAGATACGATTTAAAACTGGTTCTTTGCTGAGTTGTTTGTTATGTGTAGACACAACACTTGGTCGTCCCTTTAGTTTGGTGACGTTTTTTTTTTTGCCTGAGTGATTCAAAAAATAGCTTAACAAAGGTCTTGTCTGAAAATGAGTGAGAAAGCAGTCAATGAACAAAGAAAAAACTTTGAAGATCTTCGGAAAGTCTGGAGCACTATCGCTCACGTCCACTTTAAAGGATTAAAATAAAGTCTGGGTCTTTGGGGGCAAAATATAAAGAAATGAGGGGTGGTGCAAGACTTTTGCACAGCACTCTATTGTTAAAACTTTCTAGTCAGGTGTGTACTTCATGCTAGCTGCTTGTGCTTTCAAGAATTTAAACTAAAAGGCTTCTTGTGTTCCTGCAGCTGACGTTAGTTACTCAGCATGGGAACCATCAGTCACCTTTTGAAATGTGTTTATGTCACATCCAATCCACTTACTTTACTCAAGCGCTATTTAGTGATAGTCATGCTGTTCCCTTTCTTGCACTCTTTTTTATTTCTCCACCAATCTTGATTTTTGCCCCCATGAGATTGGCACTAAGGAAGCCATCTGATAACAAAAGTATAAGGTAACATTTTCAGATGCAGTTTTCACCAGTAAAGCGGAAACATGCTGAAAGGATCCGTGGCATAGCCTCACCAGGTGCAGAGGTTTCATTGCTTATTAAATTCAGTGGAAGTCATGAAGAAATAATCAGGAGTGATTTAAGAGGAGAACAGATGCACGGTGTTATTAAAGCAGTAGGAAAGCTTCAGCATCAGTTTGCATGTTAATGCCAGAAGGCGCAATTCAGGTTACACTGCGCGATGTGGACAGATTCCTGTTTGACCCTAGCTTAGAGGGAGAAAATACTGCAGAAACA
The DNA here is from genome assembly GCA_024447675.2 of Pterophyllum scalare. NCBI lineage: Eukaryota > Metazoa > Chordata > Actinopteri > Cichliformes > Cichlidae > Pterophyllum > Pterophyllum scalare. Next base: position 82,373 of record JAMQGT020001236.1, on the reverse strand, counting down.
AGATTTGACATCGAGGACATTTTCTTCCTATGATCACATTCGCTATCGCCCTCGCCCATCTCTGGCAGTCAGCTATGCTTGTGTGCATTGCCTTTGTGTATGTGTGTTTGTGTATGTGTGCATGTGTGCTGTCAGAGCTGTTAGTATGCTGTGGTCACCCTCAGCAACATCGTTCTGACACTCTTGCTTCCACTCAGCCTCCTCCTTGTTTACTTTGCCTACATGTGCGTGCGTGCGTGCTGTGTCTGCGCTTGCGTGTGCCTTTGCGTGTGTGGTCCTCCTGGTTTTTTGGCATAGCAACCACTTCGTCAGTGGGTGCCTCTCCCCTTCTTCCTGCGCATATCCATCTATAGTTAAATATCCCTTTCTCCCTTTCTCCTCCTCACTCACCCTCCTCACCCACTGTGCAGAGGAGGAGAAGGTCAGGTATAATGATGCATGCCTGTGGCGTTGTACTTGGTGGGCATTCACTTCCTTCAGAGGGAGAGCGAGAGAGAAGAACTTTGAGGATATGACTGACGTTCTTCTGTCTTTCTTATTTTCACTCCATCACACCTGTCTGTGGCTTAATGGACTGAAAATTAGTCAAATATATATTTTTTCCATGTAAAGAGGTAGCTTTAGCAAGCAGTGCCCAAACAGAGGGAAATAGCATGCTTGCTAGGGATATTTTTAGCTGTGTATGCATACACATTTTCAGTAGTATATGTGGGTTTGAGCCACGTAAACTGCCATGCCCTCATTAGTAGTAATGAATTACTGTGTCACCCTGTGCAGAGGTGTGGCCCAGTTATTTGTTTCAAACACAAATGGAGCTGAACTCCACAAAGGAATGAGGCAGCAAAGGATTTGGGTGCTCATATAACACCTGTTATTAGAGTCTCTTACTGATTTGTTTTGGTCTTTTTATAGAATTTGGGTAAAATGAGAAAAATATAAAATATCGTCAGACTTATTCACCTTGTCACCATCCCTCTGCCTCTTTTTCCACTCCATCATTTTTTTCTTTTATGCCCCTATACCAGTGAACAGGTAGCTCTTAGCCAGCTTGTTGTTGCCATGGTAACTCACCACTCTTCTCCCCCCCCCAAAAAAAAGAAGAATTAAAAGAAAACAAAAAACAGCAGCACACAAGAAAAAGATGAAGTGAAAGGTGGAGAAGTGCAGAGGATGGCAGAGGAGAGAAAATGCATATAGTCAGAGACACAATGAAAGAATAATGAATGAAAGGTGGTGAGAGAGCTTCTTTTTTTTTTGTCACAGCCCCCGCCTTCCATTTTCCTTCCTCTCCCTCCTTCCCCTCACATCTCGCTCCAGCAATTTTCATGAATGACTGAAGCACTTTAGCCTGTGAAAGATGTGAATGCAACAGGGGCTGAGAGACAGACAGCATCAGTCTGTGCTTATTTTTTCTCAACGCCGTGTAATAACATATATGAGAGCCCGTGGTGATCTGGAGTTTTTTTTTTAATTGCAGAAAGGCAGGACATTGTGTCTCCGAGCAGCCCTACCAAACACCAAACATCCATGAGCACTGATTTCTGAGTGAAATCTGGTCAGACAACTAAAAAGGTGAAATTTAGTATTTTCAGACTTTTACAGAGACTGAAATTCAACTTAATTTCAGCCGTTCATCATTTCATATTTACTCACAGAATTGTTTTTAATTGATTAGAAGAAAAAAGAAGAAAGAATGCTAAAATCAAAAGTGTAACACGTCTGCATTTTTATTTGGTTAAATTGTTCTGATCAGACAGTCACATGATGTCCACATATTATCAGAGGGCAAATGTTTTTTTTATATATCAAAAACATGTTACGTACGCTGATGTCTGCCCCCCGTGACCCTGAACCTCCCATTCCACCACATCCCAAAGGTGCTCTATTGGACAGTGAACTCAGTGTCATGCTCAAGAAACCAGTTTGAGATGATCTGAGCTTTGTGACATGGTGCATTATCCTGCTGGAAGCAGCCATCAGAAGATTTGTACGCTGTGGTCATAAAGGGATGGATGTGGTCAGTAAATATATTCAGGGAGGTTGAGGTGTTTAAACTAGAATCAGTTGGGGCCCAAAATGTGCCAAGTAAACAACACCTTTACACCACTACCGCCAACCTGAACCATTTAAGGCAGGATGGATCCATGCTTTCATGTTGTCACCAAAGGGGTCACCAAATTCTGACCCTACCATCTGAATGACACAGAGGAAATTGAGATTCATCAGACCAGGCAACTTCTATTGTATGATTTTGGTGAGCCTGTGTGAGTTGAAGCCTTAGTTTTTTTGTTCTTAGCTGACAGGGGTGGCACTTGCTGCTGTAGTCCATGCTCTTCTGCATACCTTAGTTTAGTTGTTATTTGAGTTACTGTTGCCTTCCCATCAGCTTAAAGCAATCTGGGTATTATCCTCTGACCTCTGGCATAAATGAGTCACTTTCTGCCAGAGAAGTGCTGCTCACTTCCCAGCAGATCAACAGTTTCTGAAAAACTCCATCCAGCCCATCTGGCACATTCAAAAATCATTTAAATCACCTTTCTTCCCCATTTCTGATGCTCAGTTTGAACTTCAGCAGGTCATCTTGACCATTTCTACTTCCCTAAATGCACCGAGTTGCTGCCATGTGATTGGCTGATGAGATGTTTTTGTTGAGCAGTTATGCCTAAAAAAAAAAAGGTAGCTGGTGAGCACATGGCAGTGGAGTTAGAGTGATTTCTTTTTTCTTTCTTGTTTTTTTTTTGCTTATTTGTCACACTTAAATATTTCAGATCATCAAATAAATTTTAATATCATAATATTACCTGATTAAATACAACCTGAGTAAATACAAAATGTAAATACAAAATTTCATTTATTAAGGGAAAAAAATTATCCAAACGTACCTGCCCTGTGTGAAAAAGTAATTGCCCTCTAAACCCATAGGTTGGTACCCTTGGTAACAAGACCTGCAAGAAAGCATTTGTGATACCTGGATATGTCTTTCACATCACTGTTGATGACTCTTCTTTGCAGAATTTTTTTGATTGAGTTACATTGGAGAGTTTTCGAGTATGAACGGCCTTTTTAAGGTCATGCCGAAGCATCTCAATCTGATTTAAGTCCAGACTTTGACTAGGGCGCTCCAAAACCTTCATTTTGTCCTTTTTGAGCCATCTCATAGGTGGACTTGCTGGTCCACTGTGTAACCCAAGTGTGCTTGAACTTCAGGGGATGAACTAATGGTTGGTCATTCTCCTTCAGGAGTTTCTGGTAGAATTCATGGTTCCATCAAGTACAGCAAGTCATCCAGGTCACGAAGCAGCCCCAAACTTTCCAAAAAGATCAACTTTTGTCTCATCAGTCCACAGATGTTTTCCCAGATGTTTTGGCAATCATCAAGTTGTTTCTCCTTGGAACTTCCCATGGATGCCATTTCTTATTGTTGAATCATGAACTCTGACCTTAACTGAGGGGAGTGAGGCCTGCAGTTCTTTAGATGTTGTTCTGGGTTCTTTTTTGACCTCCTGGATGAGTCATGGATGCACTCTAAGAGTAATTTTGGTAGGCCAGCCACTCCTGGGAAGGTGCATTTTGGCGTAGCATCACAGGTGAGTATATTGGAAAAGGCATTCTCTTCAGAGACAGGAGGAAGAGATGTCCTTTCTCTTATCAGCCAAATTTCGAAGGACAACTTTTTTCTAGATGTTTTTTGAATGACCTGAAAGTAAAAGACATTTCACCTTTTACTTTTGCAAACAAATCTCAGCTTTGTGTCGGTCTCTTGCAAAGGTCTTTTCAGCAAGTTTTGCTCAGTAGGACATTTTTTTTTTATGAATGCAGAGGTCAGCCTGCATTTCTAAGTATAAAACATACTAAATGACAGTGAGGCTGACGACCAGACAGAATCATCTGAATGTGAACATTTCAACTTTTATCTGGTCAAAGATTGATTTTTGACCTGACAATCCATATTGGAATTCAAATAATTTAGCAGTTGTTTATTTTGTAAATTTGGTCAATAATTCCACAAAAATGGCAGCTAATGAGGGTTGGAGATAAGTGGGGTCGTATACTGGGACTGGCCCTTTCTGGGAGCACCTCTGAATGAAGAATGCAGCGAGTCAGAAAGCTTTAGCAGATAGAGAGAGAGTGAGACAGGCATTCCTGCCGCTGAGCTGCAGACGGTCTAATCCTCTCGGCTTACCTGGAGCGACTCCATCTACAGGGAATCTGACTGGGGGTGGAACTTTTTAAAAACTTCTGCAAATCCTGTTGGATCCACACTGTACCCTTTGTCACAAGATGAAACCATTTGGTGAGCTGCAATTTAGATGCATCTGTTGATGGAATTCTGTGCAAACAGAAAGCACAAGTGTGATAATGTTGATACGAGTGTCTGTGCTGAGGTAGAAAATCTAGAAGATGGCTGTTTGAATAAATATGTAGCTGTGCATAGTTGCTTTAGGCACATTTAACATCAGATTATTTTCTGTTTTTTTTTCTTTGTTTTGTTTTTTTTTGTCTTTCCGCAAGGTTTAGGAGTGTGTTTATGGGAATTTTTAACCATTCTTCCAGAAGTGTTTTTGTGAGGTCAGACACTGATGTTGGATGAGAAGGCCTGGCTCACAGTCTCCACTCCATTTCATCCCAAAGGTGTTCTATCAGGCTGAGGTCAGGACTCTGTGCAGGCCAGTCAAGTTCTTCCACACCAAACTCACTCATCCATATGTTTGTGGACCTTGCTTTGTGCACTGGTGTGCAGTCATGTTGGAACAGGAAGGGGCCATCCCCAAAGTGTTCCCACAAAGTTGAGAGCATGAAATTGTCCAAAATGTCTTGGTATGCTGAAGCATTAAGAGTTCCTTTCACTGGAACTAAGGGGCTGAGCCCAACTCCTGAGAAACACCCCCCACACCATAATCCCCCCTCCACCAAACTTTACACTTGGCACAATGCAGTCAGACAAGGACTGTTTTCCTGGCAACCAGCAAGCTCAGACTCGTCCATCAGCTTGCCAGATGGAGAAATGTGATTCATCACCTCAAATAACATGTCCAGTGGTGGCCTGCACCACTGCATATAACACATTGCATTGCGTGATGCAAATCATGGATGCAGCTGCTCGGCAATGGAAATCCATTCCATGAAGCTCTCTACGCACTGTTCTTGAGCTGATCTGAGGGCCACATGAAGTTTGGAGGTTTGCAGCATGTGAGAATACTTTTGGCAGTATAGTGTATTTTTCTAGTCACAAATCTATGGTTTATCTATGCACAATCTACTTTTCAGAAGGCCTTTTTTGTGTAGATTTTTTTTTAAAATGAATATAGAAACATGAAAAGTTCAGATGTAAAACCTTCTAAATCTGCCTGGACACTTTTCTTTTAAAATAGCTTTTTTTTTTTATCTGGATCTTATGGTAAATTTTAGTAATTTCATTTCACAGGCAATGGTGAGGTGCCTTTTTAAAAGAAATTTAAATATAGTAATTTACCTACTTTTTAATAAATAATATTTAGTTTTGAGGCAAAATCTTCAGTCCGTCCTCTGCCCAGCGTGAATGAAGGCAAGAGGCGCAAATATCAGACTGATAAAAAAAAGTTTATTCCTTCATAACAACTGTATGGGTAATGATTAAAAACAAACAACCAAACAAAAACTCATCCATTCAACTTTGTTTTGGCTTAAAATTAGGGGCATGTTCATGTTGACTGACAGATATCCCAACACAGGCAGCTGTACCCCATCACTGGCTTAGTCCTCACCTAGTATTTTATTAATTTTTTGCCTTTATTGGCTAGTGTGACAGTGAAGACTAAAAAGAAATGTAGGAGAAAGAGCAGGGGAAGACATGCAGCAAATGGCTGCAGGTTGAACTCAAACCTGGGCTGCTGACTTTCAGCCCTAAGGTACTGGGTCTCCTGCTCACACAGTCAGCTAATCTGGCTCCCCTCTCCTAGTATTTATTAGCTTGTTACTTAGCACTGATTAGCTGGTGTCTCCAAGTGTGCATTGCACTCATACAGGTTATTGATGCACTCCACCCCTCTGTTAAAGTATATGGTCACTTATGGCTAAAAAAAAAAAACCCAACCAAAAATAAGAAAAAAATGGCATAAGCCAAAATGCTATGATCTCCAGGTTCAGGTGTGTTTGTGCCTCCATCACTCCACTTAGGCCTCAAAATTGTCACTTGCAGAGTTGCATCAAGAACCCAACTGACTGTTTTGCTTAAATATTTGTTAGAAACTTGCAGTGTAGTGTAAGGTTACACTGTATTTCATGGTCATCACAATTGCTAGAGAATCTTAAAAAAAAAAATACAGATGGGAAATGAAATAAAATGCAAAGCATCTAACAGTGTTCTTTCCCCAACTGGACAGTGTTAGTCTAACAACTAGCAGTTGCCTGTCTTGCGGTGATATGTTTGCACGATAACCTTAGTGTCCTCAACGCTGACAGCAGGCAGGCGAGCAGTTAAACAAGGGCTATACTAAAGAGACATTATGATGCATGGCTGGTGGAAGGCTGATAGTTTAAACACAGTCTGTTATTTATGCCTACAGAGGCAACACAAAAACTGACAACTTGCTAACAGCAGCTTGGTGAGAGATGAGGCTGATTGAGAGAGTGGAGGCTGCTCTGAATATTCAAGTAGGAAAGTTAGCTGCCCTAGACTGGAGGATGCAAAATTGTCTCTACGGCATCAGTGTTACAGAAGCAGACACACCAGCAGGAAGTGGGTGAATGCATGGCAGTCAGACAGGAAGTCATATTTAGCTCCACTCCACGGCTGAGTCACAGCTTAGTCTCACTGTTGGATGGCTGGAGATGCTCCTCAAATGCTCGTGTTTATTCATGCACACAGGGGAATGGCGATTGAGTGGCAGTCAGTGAATGAACTAAATAGGGAGACTGTTGGAAAAATAAACAGAGGCTGAATGACTGAAGGGAACAGACTGTTGGAAAGATGGAGAGATAAAAGGACAGGTGGGGAAAACAGGCAGGTTAGTCAGTGAGTAAAGCAGACAGGAGGAAGGAGGAAGGGCTTTTTCTTAACCCTTTCATGCACAGTGGTGACTACAGTGGACAGTTATTCAAAAGTTGTTCTCTTGTCATATCAGCCAACACAGTGGATGCCTGTGCTTCATCCCATACACTGCTATCTATCGACCAGTCATAGGAAGTTGTTTTTGTTATTTTATTTCTTATCTGAATGTAATTAACAGGATCTGAGGATGCAGTATAATTTTCTATTGCTGGTGTGTTAAAAACATATTTCTCTGGCTCAACAGTCAAATGCATGGTGTCCGACTGGGTGGACATTTTTGTAACTCCATGAAAAAAAGGTTCATAAACAAAATTTCAGTTGCGGTGTTTGTTTGTTTTTTTCCATGACAAAATAGGAAAAAAACACTCAGGGAAAAAAAAATCTTCACTGAAGTTCTCCGTCAACGCTGTGGAGAAAGTTGGATTCAAATCACTGGGTTTGAGTTTTGTATGTCTTTTTTTTTTTTTTTAATCATTAGTTGGCAAAGATGGTCAAGGGACACAGCTGAAGGATCCAGACAAAGCTACTCACGGAAGTCTGAGTTTGGAGTATTTTAATCACAGTTTAGTATTCCCGGTCAAAAAGGTCACATCAGCATGTGTCAGCTGTAAAAGTTAAGATACCTGAGGTAAAGTTTCCCCCATGTAAGTGCAGCAGCAGTCTGCTACTTTTTTGGTTTATATTTAAATACACAAGAGAGGTGAAGAAGAGAGTGCAGTCAAGTCAGGGTGGAGTGGGTGGAGGGGAGTTTCGGGGGTGATTTGTGACTGACAGACAGACAACAGCCAGCGGGAAAGGGAAGGCTTACAAGATGGTAGTGAGACCTGCTATGATGTGTGGTTTGGAGATGGTGCGCTGACAAAAAGAGTGGAGGCTGAGCTGAAGATGCTGAGATTTTCACTGGGCGTGACCAGAATGGACAAGTTTAGAAATGAATACATCAGAGGGACGGCTCAGGTTGATTAGTTTGGAGACAAAATTAGAGCGGCAACGCTGAGATGGTTTGGACATGTGCAGAGGGATAGTGGATGTATTGGAGCTGCCAGGCAGGAGGAAAAGAGGAAGACCTCAGAGAAGATTTGTGGATGTGGGGAAGGAGGACATGCAGAGGCTTGGTGCGACAGAGGAGGATGCTGTGGATAGAGTGGGATGGAGGAAGATACTTTACTGTGGTGACCAATAAAGGGCAAAAGAGAAGAAATATTTTTTATGCAGTGTCAAGATGTTTTAAAGTCACTGTGTTAATCAGAGAAACATATATAATTTTGTTCTGATGGTGAGCAGGCATATTTTAGCACCAACTAAGATGTTTTCTTATAACCTAACCAAGTGGCTTAACCGAGATACAGCGCAGCGACTGAACACAAAATGATGCTGTTGAGAAACAGTAAAAGTCAACGATACGGCACATTATAAAACCCCTGAAAGAGAGAGACCTGCAAAGAGAAAGAAAGCAAACAGTCACACGGCACCAGGAATAGGCCCCAAAAAGGAGCCGTGTCACAATTTTAGTCCCTTTATTATGAATTTAATACACTGTGTGTTGTGGACCACTTGGGCCACTACACATTTTGCTGAGACTGGGCTACACATGCTTTTAAAAATAATTTTTTAAAAAAACAAAACGTGTTACCTGTTAACAAAGAAACCAGAATTTCCCAGGAGAAACTAATCCCCTGCCTAGTTATGGAAACCAATGTTTCACTGGAGGGAAAGTCAATAAATCAACTCCCTGGAGAAAGCCAGTGTAACATGGAGCATGTGTTATTGCTTAGAAGCTGTAATATAATTGTCACATACCAGGGATTTCATTGACCAATATGTGATAAGATTTGCACTTTACAAATAAGTAATTAAGCACAGCATTACTTCAGGTAGAGCCAAGTGCCACCTTTATTCTGGTCCATCAGCCAATAACAGCGGATCTCAGTGCCGTGCTACAAATGGACTGGTATGTATATAGTACTTTTCTACTCCAACTGAGCACTCAAAGCACTTTTTATTACAAAACTCATTCACCCAATCAACACACATTCTTACAAACACTTTTTTCTATGCTTAAGCATCTTGTCTAACATTCACACGCGTTCACATGCCGACAGCGTTGGAGGCAATTTGTGATTGAGTATCTTGCCCAAAGATACTTCAACATTCAGACTGGAGGAGCCAGGGATCAAACCACTGACCTTCCAACATGTAGACAACCCACTCGAACTCCTGAACCACAGTTGCTATATCAGATGATGACTTATGTGATACCATTTTGCTCATCCTATTGGCCAATCTCATTCAGTATTTAGCTTGTTTTAACTTTCTCACCGTTGCTGTGCATCTGCAAGCTGCTTTGCAACCACAGGCAGTAAAAAACTTGAAGCCAATGCAGAAGTGCCATCTGGTGGCCTCCTATCTGAAGGCCACCAGATGGTGATAGCTTTGATTTACAGAATGACATCCGGTCCTATAGAAGTCTATGGGAAAACATCTTTCTGACGTGACCACGTTAAACACTTTCCTGCTGATTTAATAATAGCCGCCCCTTTTGGGTCACACTGAATAAAAAATGCTATATGGTGGCATGGTGGTTAGCACTACTGCCTCATAGTTGCAATGACACCTAAAAGGTCTGGGTTTAATTCCACCTTGGCCCAGGCCTCTCTGTGTGGAGTTTGCATGTTCTCCCTGTGTCTGCTTTGGTTTCCTCCCACAGTCCAAAGACATGGTTAGGTTAATTGTTCACTCTAAATTGCCCGTGAGTGTGAATGGTTCTCTGTGTTGGCCCTGTGACATGCTGGCAACCTGTACAGGGTGTACCCTACCCAGGGTGTAAGTCTCTTTAATAAATTATGCCATACAGTGTTTCATAATGTAGGATCACCTACATTGGCACGCTCATTGGCTTAAGATTTGTAAATCACAGGTCATTAGCCAATGAGCCAGCGGATTCAGTCAGACCCACCTCTGTCACATTTGTTTTTTTGCTCTTGCTCATCATGAAGCTTCAAAACAGGACTCTACCAACCAATGGATGATGTCACAGTAGCTACGTCCATATTTGCAACCCACCTAAACTTTTCATGCTGTCACATCATCAAATCTGTTGACACTGATACCTAATACCTAAAATAGAGCTGTACCATCAACTATTAATCATGTTAGAAGTAATTAATAATCCTGTACTGAATTCAGTCACCCTACTGAACTCAACCTTTGTTTTTCTCAGCTTTGTTCTTTAAACGTGGACATAAATTGCATAATTCATCTTTATCAGCTGATTATTCTGTAAATGTTTAGTTTGGGCATCAAATATTTGCTATTAGTTTTCTGTGTGCTTACTCATATAATTCAGAGGTTTGCAATTCTGTGTCGTTGAGTGCCTGGATGTTAATTCGTACATGTTGCTGCAAAAGGGACACAGCTGGATAAAAAAAAAAAAAAATGGAATGAGAGGAAGATGGACTCTCCCAAATGTGGAGGAGATCTCTGTCTTGAGTGCTTGGTGACACCTGTCAGTGTCAGTGGTACTGCCTTGTCATTCCTTTTTCTTCTTTTTTTTAAGTTTGCTTTGGCACTGATTGGGTAACTGTGACACTTTTTTATTAATTCGGCTACATTTTATTTATTTGCTGTTTTGACTTACTGTTTTTTTGTTTTTTTTGGATCCCAGTCTTCTCCTTGAGGACAGAGCTTCATCGCGTGGAACGATTTTGTTGTTGGACACAAATTTTAGCAGCAGACTGCACCCAATATGACTGCTGCTCAAAAACTAGGCTGATGGCTTAATGGAAGCCTGAGTGAGTGCAGATGGGTGAGAAACAGCACCGCATGTAATTAAGGTAATCAAGTAGGTGTCTGCTGCCAGCCGTAACTCACTGGGTTCATGTTCTCACAGAAAGATATCAGGAAGAGAGGAAGTAGACTGCAACAAGAGCGACAGGTTTCTCCGTCGTGTATGTTGTAAGCCAGTCTGGATTAAAATGAAAGCACATACATGAGGCATTATGGTGAAGAGGAAACTGAAGCTGTTAAGTCTTCTCCACTTGTTCAGCTGAGATGAACTCATCGAGTGTTGCTCATGTCATTTCTCATAAACTTGTTGAGCCAGAGGCAACTTTGCTGGCTCAAATTAACAGCAATTATGTCGCAGGAAATACAGAAAAGTGCAAACATAAAATAGATATTTCAAACTACCAGCGTCAGGCAACTCCGTGCCTTTAAATGCTTTTCTTGTATCATATTTTAGAGTAAACATTAATGTTAAAGGGGGAAAGCAATCTGGTTAGACTTCTTTGTGTATTTGTAGTTTGGCATTGACTTAAACAGTGCAGATGTTTTGTATTGATAAAAAAAATCTCAGTATTGATTCAGTTTATAGTGAAAAATATTCAGGAGGTGTCAGCTTAAAGAATAGTTCGGGGAACCTGAGTTTGACATGACTTTGTTGTACTGACAAATTATCCTGAAACTGCTACCTTAGCCTTTATAGCATGTATATTTTTCCAGTCTTATTAGCAACCAGCCTGTGTGTGCTGCCAAGGTCTCTGGTGATTGTATTAGAGTTCTGAAAGCTTTTGAGAATGAGAGTTGGATTTCGGTCCATATTGACATGATAGCATCACACAGTTGCTGCAGATTTGTTGGCTACACGTGTCATGATTTGAGCTTTGTGACGTGGTGCGTTATCCTTCTGCAGCCATCAGAAGATGGGTAAACTGTGGTCATAAAGTGATGAACGTGGCCGGCAACAATACTCAGGTTGTATTGTTTAAACATTGCTCAATGTTATGTCATTGTTTACGTCAAATTTTGACCCTACCGTCTGAATGGCACATCAGAAATTAAGGCTCATCAGAGCAGGCAGTGTTTTTGCAGTTTTCTGTCATGAATTTTTGGAGAGCCCGTGTGAATTGTAGCCTCAGTTTCCTGTTCTTAGCTGACAGGAGTGGCAGTTGCTGTGGTCTTCTGCTGCTGTAGCCCATCCGCTTCAAGGTTTGATGTATTGTACGTTCAGTGATGCTCTTCTGCATACCTTGGATGTAACGAGTGGTTATTTGAGTTACCGTTTACTTCCTATTAGCTCAAGGCAGTCTTGTGAATTTCATCTCACCTCTGGCATCAAAGCATTTTCACCCAGAGAACTGCTGCTCACTGGATATTTTCTATTTTTCAGACCATTCTCTGTAAACCTTAGATATGGTTGTGTGGGAAAAGCCCTGTAGATCAGCAGTTTCTGAAATACTCAGACCAGCCTACCTGGCACTGAACAACCATGCTCCATTCAAAGTCACTTAAATCACCCTTTCCCCCTATTTTTGATGCTCAATTCGAATTTCAGCAGGTTGTCTTGAACATTTCTACATCGCTAGATCCATAGTTGCTGTCCCATGATTGGCTGATTAAATGTTTGTTAAACACTTGAGCAGGTGTACCTAATGAAAATTCCAGTGAGTCTAGAGGAATTAAGACTTAATGTTGCAGAAAAACCTACTGAATGTTTGTCAAGGCTACTGTCAATAAAAATGCTGAAAATGCTCCGTAATGTAAGGTTGAGTTCACTAACTCCAGTCTGCTGAGGTGACACCTAGCAGACAACTGGCATCATGTTTCACAACTTGAAGTTTTAATACAATTTAAATGTGTATACAATGGTTTAGTTTTACAAATTGATTATAGGAAGCAAAGCTGCTGTTTGTATCAGGCTATAAATGTGTTATTTTAATGGCTGAAGTTGGGCCTTTTTGCATGGAGGTCTATGGGGTTTGACTCACTTTTGGAGTCAACCTCAAGTGGCCACTAGAGGAACTGCAGTTCCCACATTTTCTTTCTTTTTCAGCTCTGAAGTTTGCCTCCTGATGTAAATAGAGGATTATGATTGACATTGTGTCTCACTAAAATTGCATTTTAACCAGAGTGAGTGAATGTACTGAGTTTAATAGAAGCAGTAAATCATGTCTGTCTTAAAGATCCTGAAAGATGTGAGTGGAAAACACTGCAGCCTTTTAAGAGGGACTTCAAATCACATCAAGTTTTCTGCCTTCACATCTCTATATCTCAAGAGCCATAATCTAATACTTTATTGCCATGTCAACAACATGATTGGATTTATTGTTTTATTTAATTTAGTGCATGTCAGGTAAAATTAGTCTTCCCTTCCTTCTGCTGACCTTCCTGCCTCTGTATTCTTCCTGCAGGTGAAGGGGGAGGATTGAAATTCCACGGTGTCGACCTTCTCCAGCATTCTCCGTCCCCTTCCCCCTCTCCAGGGGACCTTTTCTCGCACCAGCCCCACTCCCTTGAGCCTGTTACCGACACACCACACCAGAATCTTCCACTGAGGAAGACACACTCTGACCTCGACACAACCTTACCTGCAGGTGTGTGTGACCATAACGGGGAGCTCTTTATCCTCCCTCCTTGGTGCAGATCTTATTACTCCTCACATAAAGTGTACCACACTTTCAAAGACAAGAGAGGGAGAAAAGAAAGGATCCGGTAATCTCAGAATGAAATTCCTACGCTCATGAACTTCTTTTCGTCAGATTAAACTCTAGTATTTTGTTAGTAGCACTGAACTTTTCTTGGCTGTGGAAGAAGTATTATTTTTCTACACACTATAAATTCTTAAGAAAAGGTATTTAGCAAACCTTGTTTGATTTAAATTGAGCTTTTAGTTAAACAAAGATGAAAAATATATTTGTTTATTTTGTGATTGATTTTTAAAAAAAATATTTTTGCCTCCTTTTTTGTTAAGGCCTCAGTCACACAGGCCTAGAGACTGGTTGGCCCCTGGCAAACTCCGGTTGCTAGGGAAGTGTGTCCTCCCAGACTGGTTGGTGAGTGGTTGCTGGAGCCTACATGGTGAAATTGGTTGCAAAAGCCTCCTTGTGATTGCACTGGTCACTAGCAGATTGCCGCTGTTGCCCATAGCTTGCATGGAAGACAGTGATTTGTGTGCAGATATTTGCGATTAACTCCCTGAGCTGTAGTGAAAGTTGAAAAAAAATGTGATGTAAATCAGAAATGGAGATTGTTCACCTTCAAAGAAAAACTCAGCACACTGGGCGTGATACAACCACGTTAGATTGTTAGGGAAAATATTCCATGACTGGCATTTGTTTCTGGAGGTTGCTGGCTGTTGCTGGGGGAAATCAGTTGCAAAGAAGGTGCTGCACCAATAATCTTTGAGTGATTACTTAGGTTGCTTGCTGATTGTCACGGTTGCCTATAGTTTTTCATGTTTGTCTGCAAATACTAACTACTAGCGGGGCAATATTCGAGCTTTAAAAAGCGTGATGCAAAGTGGAAATGGAGAAGCCTCACCTTCCAAGTAAAAGCTATTCCAAAACTACAACAAATGTGTTTCAAAAGGCACAATTTTTACTGTGGAAGCAAAGGGTTTCTATTTCCGGTTTGTGACATACTTTTTATCATTCCACTACAGCTCGGAGAGAAGCCATAAGTGTTTGAAGATGAGTCTGTAACTTCGATTCAACCCATGACTGCAGCAAAATGTTCCAGACCAAAGCAATTTGGTCATTACTAATATAAAGCAATCACAAGGCAGTTTTTCCAACCGGTTGGGGAAGGCACTTTTTCCCAAGCAACAGGTGGTTGCAGTGGGGTTGCTGACCAGTCTCCAGGTCTGTGTGACTGGTGATTTAGCAATCATGTTCCCAGCACCTACCATCAACCTCCAGCAACTACTCATAGCAATTTGGGGAATACACATTTTTTCCCCTCATGACCGGTGGTTGCCAGATGGTTGCAGACCTGACTCTTGGTCTGTATGACTGGGACCTTATTCACTTGATTCTACACTGTCACCACGATTGCCACACATTCAAAATTGTAGACAAGTTAACATGGTTAGTGGTTACGTGTCAGAAAACCTCTATACCTCTTCGTGACTAATTTCACCAAGTGACAGCAAGCATCCACTTGCCAACCAGTTGGAGAATACACATTTTTCCAAGCGAATTGTGGTTACCGTGGGGTTTGCCTTGATGTCTTAGTAGCCTACTGCACCAACACAGAGTAACACTAGCTAATGCTTTAAAAACTACCAGAAATACTACATTAAAACCCAAAAGAGGGCGAACTAAGGGTTATTCAACATTAGCTTCCTTGCTGGATTGCTAACACCACTAATAGCAAAATACCATCTGAGTAGAAATGCTAGCTTTTAGCTTGTTTGCTAAATACTCAACCAGCTAATGTTATCAGGTTGTCCAGCATAATATTTCAAATTTTAGGCTGTAATAAATAAGGCCATAAAGCATAAAGTACATATATCTAATGATTGCTTTCTACAGTAGTGATACAAGGCAAGGGTAGTCAAATATTTATCCACCAAATGTTTTATTATACAAAGGAAATTACACAAACTAATGCTAAGTTAATAATTTCTTTTCCTTAGATTTGCAATAATCAGTGTTTCTCAGTGAAGAACAACCATGACTTTAGCCGGGATCTTTTCATGCCTTACTGGTTTATTTACCACAATGGGAACATTCAATCACAGGGTATGAAGGGTTCATATAAACAGCTTAATCTGAATGAGGCCATAATTGTGGACAGAAAAAACAGAAAATCTAAATACAGCAGGCTGTATTAAGCCTGAAGATTAGTTTATTCTGTATTTTTCTAATTTGTTTCAAGGCCATGACCCTTTGCAGTTATTTTGTGACTTGATTATATTGCAGGATGAATATGCGTTGTTGAGAATATGCGATAAATTAAGGGGAAAAACTGATCCCTTGATCCCTGCAGTGAGTGAATTTAGTGGGTCTGTTACTGTGGAGGGCGTTTTGGCTGGCATGATTTGGTAACCTGTCACACCCAGATAATTTGTTACAGAACCATTCTGGGAAGTCATACTTGCAAAATTGCAGGTGCTTAAAAGAACCATCTGTCTATCATCTTGAGCCAATCAGTTGATAAATAAAACTCTTGCCAGATTCACTCCAGGGAAGATGAAAAACACCTTTACACATCAGTCAATGAAGAAATACTATCCAGTTTTGATATAAGTTATAATTTAGCATTTCATCTCTAAGAGCCACAGCTAAAAATATCCATAGATGCTTATTGGGTCTGTGTTCATACCACAGCACATAGCTTGAAGCATGGCAAGGTGGATTCTAATCATGACCTTGTGCCCTGCAAAGTAAATGTTTTTGATCCATTTCCCCATTAGAAAAAGAGTCTATTTTGGAAGAAATTGCCATTAAACCCTACAGTACTTAAGGCACTTTATGTTTTCAAGTTAGGTTGTGTCTTTTATAGTTAGAATAGTTTTCTTAATGGACAGCTGTGAAATTTTTATCATAACCTTTATTTTTTCAATGTGATTTCAGTGTGTCTACATTCAGTCAAATGTGCTGTGATTAATTTTGTTGTATTGATTCTCCCTCCTTCCCTCTCTCTTTTACAGACAACAGTTTGGGGCAGCCAGCCCCACATCAGCTTCACCCAGAAACTATGGACCATTCTGGGCTGCTCTGCTCAAATACACCCACTGCTTCCTGGAACGGACCTAAGGGTTCCACCTTTTCTCCCGGAGCATGGAATGAGCCTTACAATTACAGTAAGAACAAAGGCCCAACAGTACCACCCAAACAGCACAGTATCATCGGAGGAGGGACACAGGAGGGGGTGATGTTGGTGAGCTCAGGACATTCAAGCTCCTTCAAGACTGTGACAAACCCATCTCAGAGAGCACTGAATAACATGGACATGGGGAAGCGGAGTGAGACAGAAGGGGCTGCAGCGGATGGAGGGAGAGGAGGAGGAGGAGGGGAAGCAGTGAGAGGGCGGGAGAGGTCAGCACGTTCCATAGCAGCACAGAACGCTTTCAAGTTTCGGGAGCGTTCCCTTCTACTCCCACAGATTCTGGCTCCTTTTGTTTTACAGAGGGTGGCATAAGCCAGTTGGATGGTAATATAACAGCTACAGGAAATGGGAATACTACAGACCACCAACAGGAGCATCACAACTTCCTCGGCTTAGGTGAGAACTACGCCCTTCTCTACCCTAGAGGGAGCTCAGAAGACAGCGCAAGTACGACTGACACAATTTCTGTCACAGCTTCAGACTACAGCACAGAAGGCCGTTTGCGCCTACGCTCCCGCTCCATCTCCCTTAAAAAATCCAAACGAAAGCCACCACCCCCTGTGAGGAGCGTCTCTCTCATGAAAAACCTCGGAGAAGCTGAGGGCAGAATCCACCATCATGGTGGTCTTTACAGAGATGGCCGACCAAAGAGCCTGCACATCCCCAGGGACCACTTCCCAGACTTCCAGCCAGATTTCCTTCTGCCCAGCTCCTCTAAACCCAGTATTGGTGAGCGGGAGCCCGGCCAAGGAGGGAATGACAGACCTCCAAGTCTAGAGGTCCAGGCACCAGAGAGGGAGGGAGAGACAGAAATGACCTTTCCCACACACTGGCAGCTAGGAGAGTGGAAGAGCAATGACCCTTACAGGTAAAAAAAAAAAACAAACACCAACTACACATGGATGTTTAGGACATACACTACTGAGTTATTATTATGCCTGCTTTATGATCTGTTTTCTTATGCAATTTCCTAGGTATCCTGGAAGTTTGGTTCCCAAAAATAAAGAATCTTCTTCTCTGCTGCTCTCTTCACATCTTTTCTTTGCTCTTCCTCAGGTCTCTGTCAGGCTCCAGCACAGCAACAGGTACCACAGTGATTGAATGTATGAAAGTAAGAGGTAGCTCGGAGTCCCTTCTTGACTCTCCCTCCACCTCCAGAGCCACATCACCCTCACAGCTTTCCATGGAGACCGACGTCAAGGCATCGTCCCCCTTCAAACCTCCAGGACTTATGTCCCCATCAAGTGGCTATTCCAGCCAGTCAGAGACTCCCACCCCAACTGTTCCACTCAGTCAAATGGCAGGTCAAGGGACAGTAGGGACAGCAGGTACAACAGGATGTAAGATGCGCCCCAAGATCCCAGAGAGGAAATCATCACTACCATCACCCAAGGACCCAGCTGCTAGGTCTAGATTGTCCTTTGAAATGCCTGGGAATGCACATCTGGAGCTTTCATCAATCAAGCCAAAGCAAAAGGCCAGCAGGCGGCATTCTGACACCTCGACAGCAGCAAAGCCGGGAAAAATCAGCCCCAGTTCCTCACAGGCATTGCCTATGGTTACCCAGAACGAGCTGAAGACTGTTCGGCTTCGCTCTATTTCTCGTGGAGACCTAGAGGACTGCCCTGATGGGGCCTCTGACACCATTGAAGAAGACAGCATGGCCGTGATCTAGGCGAGGATCCCAGCCCGCCACCCACTCTGCCAAAACCTAAACCACCTGTTGCTGTAAAGCCTCCCTTACCCAAACGGCCAATGAACCTACTTCTCAAGTCTCCTTCTCCCTCTTCCACTTCCCCCTGGCGCTTGACTCGCCTCCTCCCTCGCCTGTGGACCGGCCAGTGCCTTTAGGCAACATCTACAAAGTCATGAAAAAGCCAAAACCCAAAAAACCTCCACCACAAGCTCCAACCAATCCCACTTTTCTGCCCGATTCAAATTCTATCACTGCTCCACCAACTGCCTATGATCACTCATTCCTCCCCCACTCTCAGTCCCTCTTTGATCTTCCTCCTCTCCCAGATCCTCAGCCTCTTTTGGAAGACCCAGTGTTGGAGCCTGAATTTGATGTTGACCAGTTTCGTCTTGGGCCAGAAGATGGAGGCTCACTCCCTTCACCCTGCAGTAATCAGGAGGCCCCAGAACTCCAGGACAAGAGCAAGACGCTACCCTCAAGGATGACAGTCTCCTGCCTGGCAGAGCTGTCAGACAAAAAGAAACCCAAGGTAAAATATATATATATATATATATATATATATATATATATATATAGGCTAGATATTATTGGGTGAGTTCTTAAGGCAAATAATTTAAATAACGCATTCACAGTTAATGATATTTACATCTTTATTCTTGAGAAATTCTCCTAATTTCTCAGTCTTTGAAACGTTCTCATTCCTTTCCAGGTTCCACCTCCAGTCCCCAAGAAGCCAAATGTCCTGCTTCTTCCCACATCAGTCCACTCCTCCACTAATGGCAGCACAGATCGTCAGACACCACAGACCGACAGCCCCATGGGCCTGCGGTCTCCGATAGGAACATTCCCACCAGACGATATTCCCAATACTACCAGTGTTCCAGATATGCCTGAGCAAGATGAGAACCACTTGGGAACAGATGAGGAGAGTTCAAAAGAGTCGTCACTGCAATCTTCTCTCCAGGATTCCTCTCTCACAGAGCTGGAAGGGAAGATGGCCAGCACTGGGATTGGTGCAGGTATGCTCTGACAGGACCGTATTATTAAGGTTTAAAATTTGTTTGTCATTGAATGGTGGTCTCGTTAGGCCAGATAAAAGAGCACTTATGCATTTAATTTTAATTTTAAGGTGAGACACTACATGTAAAAACTTTTTTGGCCTATTTTTTCTTCCATAACATTTCTTCCATAAGGCTAGTGGAAAGAAAATGTCCAAAATGTTTTTTCTTCTTGACATTTATGCAAGTTGGTACGTGTTTATTCTGAGAAAACATAATTTGCATATTTTAACATAATAGTTCAGAAAACATTTAGTACAAAAATAGTATTTTTTGTAAGTAAGTAACTAACTGAGGAAGTCTCATGGTGATAAATATTACATTTTTAACACTTTTTAAAATTGTAAATTCCCTTCTATAGTTTGTCCAATATTCTTATTTTTCTTGAATAGTTTAGTAATTTAGCAATTGAGCATGTATTTTAATATGCAGAAACTTTATTTACAAAAACATAACTTTAGAAAAGTTGCAATAAAAATGTCTTGGTGTAAATAATGAACTGTGAGAGTTTGCTGGTGATATCTGGTTACTGATTAATTATTCTTCACTCGGTCGGCCACACCTGACCCACAGTCTCTCTGTTCTCCCACCAGTGGTCCCACAGAATCACTGCCTTAGGGGAGGGGTAGTTATAGAGTCAATAGCCTGCTATGACAAAATCCAAAAATAGATCACACATTTGAACTGGAAATTTCTGACCCTCTAATTGTTTCTAATTAGATGGAGCCTACCATAGATGCCGTATTTGTTTACATATACTAGCTAACAGTTTGATCTTAGTCTTGTGTCACTCCAAACATTGTTTCTTATCATTTTATATGCTTGAGTTGATGATGATAATCTGGCAGAGCTTCTAAATTTCATTAGGATTCATGCCTGCTGATTTTGATACATAACCTCCTGATTCTGACACGTTTTGAAGCAAGCCCCGTTGCTCTAAAATTGTCCCAAATCAAAACATAGAGCGGTTCACACTGTTTTTAAGAGTGAAGATGACATTTATCATAATTGTCTTACTATTACCTATTTTTCTATGTAGCTGAATCAGATTTACATACACGTGTGTTTGGGAAATCTGTTTTTTAAACCACAAAGCTAGCAGATATATCCTCATCAGCTACCTACACCTAATCGTGCAGGTTGGACCCCTTTCACCTTCAGAACTGCCTTAATTCAACAAGTTTCTGGAAACATTCCTCAAAGATTTTGGTCCATATCGACATCATAGCATCACACAGATGCCGCAGAGCTGTCAGCTGCCCATCCATGATGTGAGTCCCCCCATCCACCACATGCCAAAGCTGCCCTATTGGATTGAGATCTGATGACAGTTTGAATACAATGAACTCATTGTCATGTCACTGTAGCTTCTTTTTCTTAGCTGACAGGAGTGGCATGTGGAGTGGTCTTCTGCTGCTGTAGCCCATCTACTTCAAGGTTCAATGTGTTGAGCGTTCAGATGGTCTTCTGCATATCTTGGTTTTAACGAGTTATTATTTGAGTTACTGTTTCCTTCCCATCAACTTGAAGCAGCTTGTACATTCTCCTCTGATCTCTGACATCAACAAGGCATTTTCACCAACCCTGTAAACCACAGAGATGTTTGTGTGGGAAAATCCCAGCAGATCAGCAGTTTCTGAAATACTGAGACCAGCCCATCTGCCACCAACAACCATGCCACATGAAAGTCAATAAAATCACCTTTGAACTTCAGCAGGTCGTCTTTACCATGCCTACATGCCTAAATGCACTGAGTTGCTGCCATGTGATTGGCTGATTAGAAATTTACGTGAATAAACAGTATCAGTTGATACCAGTTGAAGTGTTGTACATGATAAAGTGGCTGGTAAGTGTTTGTGCTTTATATTTTTTAATATGATTTCTCTGCCTTTTTTTTTAGATGATCCAGCAGCCAATGAAAAGACAGTACTGCACATCGCAGAGGAAACTGATGATGACTTGTTGGCCAGCACACCTACAACACACACCACTGAAGACCTGTTTACTATTATACACAGGTCTGAACACGCGCAGGGACACACACACACACACACACACACACACACACACACATCCAAGACATATTTTAAACATCAAGACTGGTACAAGCTGTGATATTAGAGCAGATGGGTTTCCTCAAATGCCTGTTAAAGGTTAAGAAGTGTTTCACAGTTTAGTCTGTTTTGACAGGACAGCACAAATGCTTTGAGCCATCACCGAGCCTGCCTGGCAGCTTTTTATAACCCGGAGCATGTGACAAAATACGCATTGTCTTGTTGAAAAGGTGTGAGACAGACAGAGTATAAGGTTCCCTAGCAACAGCTACATCTAAAGTGGGTTTGCCGCACGACCACTGGCTCTCATTTTGTCTTTTTTTTTCTTCTTCCAGCGTCCCTCTCCCTCACATACACGTGTATGAATACAAGTACACACAGAAAGAGACAAGGAATCTAGTCACTAAGCAACAAGTGTTCGTGATTTTTACCTTGTGTGATGATGAAAATAGCTTGAAAGGCACCGAAGAATAAGTGAGGAGGGGAAATGGAAGATCACTAATCAGTGTTTTCATCTCTTACAAGAAAGGATGGAGTCCCTTCTGTAGTTACAAATTTTAGTTTCTCTATTCTCCAAAAGCAAATGTCAATCTAAGTGTGACCCATCAGACACGAGCAGTAAATCTGATGAAGCGGAACAGCTGCAAACAGCTTTGTCTGATAATCTTCTCCTCTCCTCCAGGTCCAAACGAAAGGTTCTGGGTCGTAAGGAGCCCTCCGACTCCTTTGGCAGTCGCCAGAGCCTGGTGTCACCAGTGAAGCACAGCACCAGTGGTAGCGACCTCCGAAATCTGACCTTGGGCAGCAGCCAGAGGTCAAGTTCCCGCAATGAGAACTTCATGGCCCTGCTTCAGAAGAAAGGCAACAAGTCTTCCAGTGGAGGAGCCAGGGTCTCTGCCATGGAGCTTCTGAAAAGCACAGAACCCCCTGGCCCGACGCATCACAGAGTTTTCAACCACCACAGCGCCGAATGCCGAGGGAGGAGAGGCGGCGTTTGGGAACGACAAACCCAGCGATCAGTGAATGGAAGTATCTGAGCAGATGTTAACCAGGTCTGTTTGCTGTTGACAAAGCTACCAACCAATTTTACAGTCTGCCACCCTCTGGGGACGGGGGCTTCTGACAGATATGTCCAACCAGATCGCTCCAACTAATGATTGACCATTTGCACTGTCCAATCAAATTGGAGCACACCTTTGGACAAAATGGTCCCTCCCATGGTTGGAGCGCTGTTGTTCCCAGTCAAACTAGTCCCTCTAGGAAAGTGAGACATCAATGGAGTGAAAAGTATGCTCTCACTATATATTCAATGAAAAGGGGAGGTTTTGAGGTCATGCGTCAATACTGCACTGCACTACTTTTTCCTGACTGGGAATTTGTTCGGTGTGGAAGCTAAATAGGTGGAAGATGGGTGGAGTAGACACTGGGAATGTAAAGATATACAGTGGGTATCTTTACTCCTGGGTTCTTCCAGATGAACACAACAAAACTCCCTGAAGACCACAGGGGTATGTCTGAACCTGTGACCACAGTAATCCCCTACAGAGGAATCAAATGAATCCATGAAACAAATGGAACGGCAGATAGAAGATTTGAGACATCACCCTCAATCTTACCAAATCACTGCACTGCAGGACCGTCACCTGTAGACTACCGAAAAGGAAATATTCCCAAACCTTGGCCATCGTGGTTCTGGTTTCTCTTCACGGTGAATCTCCTCTCATCTTCAGCAGACAGAAGATAAAAGAGCAGGATTTACAAAGAGAAACTGTACGGGGGCTTTTTGCCACCAAAGATGAGGCATGAGCGCACCACACATTTTATTGCTCGTGCCATGAACACGAACACGGACCTTCACAAAACATTCCACAAAGCAAATGGAGGACATTTTGGAAAGTAAGCACTTTTTTTTGCACCCCCCATTTGGTGTCGGAGGTCGTTTACATGGCGTAACCACTGCGCCGCTACCTTTTTCCTCATCTGTTATCTTTTCACTCTCTGTTCGGATGCTTTTTTTTCCTGCATATATTTTTTCATAAACATGCCAGATGGCCATTTACTGTTCAGCTGGATCATGCTGTATGTATCATGTACAAAGATAAATGTAACGCATCTATCAACAACTATCATCTGCAGACACAAGGACTATAAATAGTGTACAAAGCAGCAAGAAGATTGGGACTACAAACTGCCCACGCAGTGAAGGGAAAACACACACACTCACACACAAAGACTGCCAAGCAATGTTATTGAGGACAGACAAAAAATGGCCAATCTACACAAGTGTGAGTGTGTTCATACAAGTGTGTGCAGAGGATATCATGCCTGTGGAGTTTCTGTTCGGAGAGTATGAAGCAGGCCTGGTTATTAAACAGGGTTTTTATTCATTTTGGTCTCTGGTGTTGGGACCAAAGGACTGTTAAGAACTTCAAACAGACCAGAAGGGACCTAAAGGTGTGTGTGTGTGTGCGTGTGTGTGTGCATGTGTGTGTGTCAAGAGGAAAGTGCCAAGAACAAAGTGGGAGAGAGAAAAGACAAAGAGGGTGAGTGCGTGTACGTGTGCATTTGTGTGCGTTCTCACTACATGTCGCACATTTTTGTGAGAGTGTGTGTGTGTGCGTGCGTGTGTGTGTGTGTGTGTGTGTGTGCGTGCATGCAAATTGTCACTACACACACCCCTTCCTTCCCTTTCTTTTAGGGATGGGACTGGAGTGACCTAAAATGTTGTTACCCAAAGGATTCCAAAACCCGGAAGATTCTAGAACCAAGAGGGTTTTGAAAATCCGTGGATGGATACGGAAGTGGAAGCATTCCAGAACCAAAACCATTTCGGAATGGAGTTTGGAACACTAGGATGCTGTGAGGTCACTGCCGCTCTAGCAGGAGAAATGGGAGACTGGTTGAAAATCTAAATTTCCTTCCGTGTGTGTCCGTCTGCAGTGTTGTGGAGTGTTTCTGGTTGTTCTGCCCTCCTCCGCGTACGCCGTCTCTTTGGCCGCAGAGAGGAGGTGACGTCTGCACCACCCTCCTCCTCCTCTTCGCCGCTCACTGTTCTCCTCCTCTTTTCATCACTGCTGGAGCACACGCTCCATCTGTCTCTCTTTTTCTCTGCTCTAACCTCTCTTCTGGCACATAGCACACACCCTCTCTCTTTCTTCGCCTGTACACTTCATCCTCTCTCTCTCTCTCTCAGTAGCAGCACCTCTCTCCCACCTTGCTCTCACCCTCCATCTCCCCCTGCCCTTCTTCCCTTCTCTTTTAACCTTCTCTCTATCCTCTCCCATGTTCCCTTCCTGTCTCTCCCATCTCTTTTCTTTCTCTCTCTCTCTCTCCTCCGCCCCTCCACCTCTCTCTGCATTCAGTCTATGCATCTGAGCTCAGCAGAAGATGTGACACCGGATGAATGTCAATGAATGACTGTTAAGAAAAATAGATGCTGTTCTTAGTTTGAGCGTGCAAAAAGCATTTTCTATCAGCGCTTATCTTCTGCCTTTCTTTCTCGCTCTCCTGAGTTTTTATATATTTTTTTTTCTCTCTAGTATCCATGTAACATGGAATTACCATGGATGAATGAACAAATGAGTGGATGGATGGGATCTGTGTACTAACACAGGAATGAGGAAGGTTTGAGTGTGTTTTTGCATAAAGGACCTTGACTTTTGGGACCGGATGATGGTCCTGTGGTCTTTGACCTTGGACCTGCCATCATTTCTCCATGACTGTGGATGGTCTGATCTTTGTGATCAGCGATGGTTCAGCTCTGACACTTGACTTTCCCGCTGCATGGATGGATTGTGAAAAATGGAAGAGGGAACCTTTCATCTCCTGACTCCCAGTTGGCAAACTATTTCTCGGTGCTATTGAGTCAGAGCTCCCCCTGGTGGATGGAAAAAGAGGACCCACACATACAGTAACAACACAAGAGTGGGTGGGGAAAAAAAAAAACTCCTTCAGATAAATCTCTCTTCCCTACAGCAGTCCTTCAGGTATTCCATCATCCTGAAAAAAATGCGTAAATTATCACCATTTATGATGACTAGTCAAGTGACGCTTGTTTTAAATATTTAGTGAATGAAAAAAGATAAACCTATAAAACTCTGTGTTTGTTTGCCTTGTATACTGAATTATAGGCGTGTTGCTGCAGCGCCGACTGTGTTATTTTTTTGTTGCTGTTTTTTTTTTTTTTTACATTTTATTTTTGATTTTTTTTTTTTTAATTTCCGCTGCCTTGGTACTACACACACACTCAAACATAGCATTTTGCTAAATCTGGCCAAAATTACACTATCGTGCAGGCGTTAGAGGGAGCATTTCCATTTAATCTGGCAAATATTTGCCCAAATCTGCATTCATATGCAGGCGGAGTGTGGCCGTGAAGACTCTTTTCCCTCGGCGCACATCAGTCGCAGAGTGAATTGGGCTGAGGGGAAGAAGGGAGAGCCACTCGATGGGAAGGGGAGGGGGGAAAAAAACATTATTCCTGAGCTAAACCCAGCATGGTCTTCGACTAGGAAGACGCAAGTACAGCGTTAGGAGCGAAAAGATGTGTTGTTTCAGCACTGTAACGTGGTGTGAAAGGAGACATACTTTCATGTAAAAAAGCGCCAGGCTGTCTAACAGGTTGTTCACTTACAGTGTGTGCTGAGGATCAAAAATAAAAGTTTTTCTTTTCTTTTTTCTACTTTTTATGTTGGCAGACAGCAGATTCCCTTAAATCGGGGAGGAAAGAGATAAAAAAAAAAAAACACATGGGTACACTGGTGAGGATCTAGTCATTTAATATTAACAGCAACATTTATTTTTTTTTTTGCAGGTTTTGCAAATGTTTTGTAAAGACAAGAGTTCCTTCGGAAGCGGAAATAATCTCATTAATTGGGTTAATCTTCAAAGTGTGCAGCTAAAGGTCCTGCTGGGACATTACAGCCAACAGGGTGCCATATCTTTGTAACGGGAACTGAAGGGTGCAATATATTAGACCTCAGTCCAACACGGTGGGGGGATATTTCTGCCTACACAGCAGGTCCGTCTCAAAGAAACATCTGCAAGCTTAAAATATGTTGGCAACGTATTGTATTGAAAATGACATTTTTATGAAGCGTGAAACAGAGATGACAAGAAGCATATCTCGTGTAGTGTCCCTTCTTCGGGAGGAGAATAGGGAAGGAGGGAAAATGAGGGTGCAGAGCAGAGGTTTGACTCTGCTGAATGTGGGGCTTACCACGCTGAAATTCATTGACAGTCCGTCATCTTTTCCGCCACCTCCTCTCTCCCTTCGCCCGAGCTGTCCCGTGAGTCAGAGAAGCAATCACGCTAAAAGCTTTTTTCTTCTCTCGCCCTCTCTTTTATTTTTGCTGCTTCCCTACGCGTTTATAAAAGGTATGGGAAAGCAAGAAAGGAGAGGAGGAAGGCGCCGCCGTGGCTCGCTAATTAATTTGGTTTAATTTACCATTTCGGGCCTCTGCAGATATCGAACAGCCAAATAGAAACCTGTTCCTAGGAAACATAAATTTAAGAAAGCAGCAGAGAAAATGTGGAAGTTAAGTTGGGAGAGTTGGAGTTCAGGCGAGGATAACTGTAGGATTACACTTTATCGGAATGAGCTGCACAGCATTAAAATGTGATCACAGTAATTTGTTAAGTACTTTATAATGACTGCAGCTGTTTCCAGTGAGCGCCAGATCAGAGTAAACAAATAAAACATCCCATCCAGCACACAGTTGACTGCGACTCCACCACAGGACGGAGAAATGTAATTTTTCAATCCTGGGAAAGAAAAAAACCAAACACATATTTTACTAAAAATTGACCACAAGAGACAGAAAACCGAAACTCCTTTCTAACGTCACTGTTTACAACCCCATCTATTTAATGCTTTAAATGCCACCTCTCATCACAAAATCACATATAATGGTTTAAATTTAAGAAGAAATTTGTCATTGAACACTTTCAAATTTCTATACTCAAATAATACACACACCTCTGCACACTTGTCTGCAATGAAAATAGAGGAGTGGGAGACTGTGATTAAAAAGTGAACAACAGTAATGTTTACACACAAACACCAGGGGGTGCTGTAGAATGATGTTAAAATATTATAAAACATGGACATAGCCCCTGAGTCATTTCCTTAAATGGCCAGCAGGGGGCGACCCCTCAGGTTGAGCTAACAAGTCAATATGTATAGAAGTCTGTGAGAAAATGATTCTGCTTCTTGTATGATCCATGACCCCAGTAAAAATTCTCCTGATTAATTTGTGAGCTCAGACACTAGCTTGAAGTTGTCTTTAACACAGTATGATGATAACGTGTCTAATTAACAGTAAAATAGACACGTTATAACATAGATAACGCAGGGTATGCTTGAGGGCATGGCTCTAGTGTGATTGATAAGTTGCTGTTATGTCATTTGTTTCTCAGACTTCAAAGAGTAAAAGCAATAGGACTGAAAAATAAAGCCATGGCGGAAGTGGTAAAATTTGCAGTTCCTCTAATGGCCACTTGAGACTTTCTTCCAAAAGTGAATCAGAGTCCTGTGTTAAAATTCATAATTTAGGGGATTTTAAAATATGTTTACATCCTGTTGCAAAACAAACAAACAAAACTGTATTGGTCTCTATGGAGAGTTTCCCCTTTAAAAATTATTGTCCAGTGGACTGTTTTTGTTTGTTTTTTGATGCTTGTGGTGAGGGAGGTAAGTTAGAGGTGTGGCCATTTTGATTGAGAGGTATGCAGAAATAGGTAGCTCCACTAATCTGAGTCACCGAACTGGATTCTTTTTGGTTTATGGCTCGTTGTGTGGTGTAGCCTGTCCAAGAAGTTTGTGCTTAAGCTTTCATTAGTGTAACTGTAGCATTTTAGTTGTCTTAGCACTAATTAGCACTAGCCAAGCTAGCAAGCGTTAGCTGATGATGACCAAAACTTTGAGGCTTCAAATTCCAGCGGGTGACATCACAGCAGCTACGGCCATCTTTTACATGTTTGTTTGTGAGGGAACCCATCGGATATCTGGCATGACAACTAGACGATAAAAAGTAAAAATATCCTTACCATCACTGGCACATTGAGATGACTGTTGTCGTGTGGTAGTGGTACTAAATGAATACTGACTGTTTATGTTCTCAACAGTGTATAAGTTTCGAAACAAATCCTTTGGATGCCTGGTCAGTAGTCAATGTGGTGGTTAGCCTACAAAGTAAACGGTTGGAAATGGATCAAATTTTACCAAAAATATTGATTTTTAAGGTCTTAAAGATACAATCAGAGGTGGATTTTAGATACAGAGACTGCTTTAAAAAAATCAACAGCAGTGTGAGTTTACAATTCCACTACTGTCAACAAATGAATAAATAACTACTTTATAGTATACAGTGGGTAGATGCTACCTCCTCCAGATATATCAAGCTACTTCAGTGAATCACATTATCACATAAAAATGTCACGACTTTGTTCTATTTTTAGAACGGTGCCCGGCTTTATGAGTGAGTGATTGAGAGTAACGGGACGAGATGGAGAGATGTTGTGGCTGCAGATTTGGGCCAAAAGACTTTGTTGTGTTTGCTTCAGGAGTGACAGATGGGTGAGGTTTACTGTGTTTTAGTACTTTGCACTGGACAAGCAGCCTACAAAGTCCATCACTGATAAGCTTCATCCTCTATCCCCCCAAGCAAAATAAGATAAACAACCCCCCCCAACCCAATTTAAAGCCCAGTACTGGGGGCTGTACAGGCAGCTTATAAAGACACAGATGATAATTAGACAGACCTAGAGAAAGAGAGACAGACAGAGATATTGGAATTATTCTATTTTTGTTATTCCTCATTGAAAAATACATATTTAAAGGAATATTCCATGTATGTATTGAATAACCCTTTTTTCTTGCCCCATCCCATGGTGTAATCTGTAGCTGCGAGGTGGCGTCTCACACAAACGCTTCCTTCTGCAGCTCTGCAATGCCAATGTGATGAAATTATTATTATTATATCATTATAAATAAATTATTTTTCTTGCTTAAAAAAAAATTGTGTTGTTTGTGTGCTTTCCCTCCTGCTGTAGTAGCCTTCACCCTTGCTGTGAGTTTTCTCTGGTGGGGCACCAGCTCTTTTATTAATTGGCTGTTTCTGTCTACACAGTGAAGTAAAACCTTCTGATCCAAGTTTAATCATTAGCCACTTATATAAGGTGCTTAATTACTATGTGTGTGTTCATGAAGCACAAGCTGCTTTAGGGAGGAAAAAAACAACAAAAACATCACACCTCAGTTCTTACATGATACAACACTGTTTTTCCCACTTTCTGCCTGTTGTATATATATATATATATATATATATATATATATATATATATATATGTAGTAAATACTGTATGTATGGCCATTTTTATATTTTTACATTCACCTTATTTAAAAAAAAAACCTTAAGAGTATGTATCATGTAAATACGGTATGGAGTTCCTCAGGGTTCTGTGGTGAGGCTGATCCCTTTTTTTACCTTAGACTTTGCTACTTATAAAACCACTCCATTCTTGTGTATGGCTATGCAAACCTATAAGAGTCTTTAAAGCCTGGTTATACAAATCAATTGGTTAAACAACAGCCATGATTTGTGACACTAAATCTGAAATAAATACAGGACTCAAAAGCAGGCTGAGGTAACAGAACACAAACCTTTATTAATGTTGAAATAAAGTCCATAAACTAAATCCAAAGGCAGCTTCCAGATCAGAGTTTAAATAAACAGTTCAAAACTGGAAGCAACAGGAATTAAACTTCATAAAGGGAAAGTCCAGAGGATGCATGCAGGGATCGTACAGGCAAACTTCCACAAAGGCTATGAGGAAGGACAGCTCTATGTATATACACACTGAGGCTAATTGTGAAATGGAAACAGGAGTGAGAATAATGATACAGGTGGAGACAATCAATGGCAATGAGACAGAAGGACTAAGTAAAACCAAGCACAAGACATGAGACAAATAACTATCACAGTAAAACAAGAAATGTATAACAAGCTTAACTGAAAGAAAGACACAGAGAAGCATGAGTGAACTTCACAGAGGAGGAAATACCGAAGGATGAGACGGAGGGAAACACCGAGGGGACTTATAAACTTCATTAATGTCAAGATTTTTGCTAGAGTTTCTTAATAACTTAAGAAAATCAAATTTAAAGGATACCAGTGATGGAAGGGAAACTCTAGACGATCTAACGCCACCCCAGTTCTCCAGTGACTTCTACAACATGGTTTTTAGTGAAAAGTATCCAGCATCAATAGTACTTCAAAATAATAGATTGATTTCACAGTTTTTACACCCAAAAAAGCATAGACTGACATCACTTTTCAGTAGTTCTAGTTAAAAAAGTTAATTTTATTATTTATATAGAAACTACCATGCTGTTAGTGTCTAAGATAGTAAGTATCTCTCCAGCTTCTCACCTCATGAACTTAAGACTTCTGCTGGTTGGGCTACAGACACTGAATCCATTGAGGTGCAGCAAACGCATCTAAATGAAAGATATCATCGTTTAGTACGGCCATTTTTAATTTCAGCCACTATGCAAGTAGATTTAAGCAGGAAAAACATACCCTGAATAGCAGTAATGTAAAACACCCATAATAAAGCATCACAAACAAAAGGCTACATGTTAATGTCAGACAGGGCTGTCTACATGCTTGTGGTTTCACATCGATTGACTGAAGTAAAACCGCACTAATAAGCCCAGTTGAATCCAAGAAGAAAAAGCACGACAGTGAATTAATTGTGATTAATTATCTATTGATGAAAAGGAAAACCAAGAAGTGCCTTAACACCCTTTTGATGTGTTGAGGCAATTTGGAGGATGTGTGGCTGGATTCTTTCTTTTCCATGTAAATCCAAATCATTGCCGTGGATGCTTTTTCATTCTGCACGCAGGGTTGTAGCCTGGGGTGAGTCTTAACTTGTGTTTCCATTGAGGATATGAAAGCTGTTGTAGCTGCAGGTTGTTTTCATAATTAGCTGCACCCAACTCTTGAGAGGCAGTGTTCACTCCAAAGAAAAACTCGCTTAATTAACTTCCTCTGCTGCTTATATTTCTATCTTTGTAAGAACCAATTAGAGTCTAAACCTTGCAAGGGCAATTCCTTTAGGGTCTCCCTGAGGTTTATGACTCATTTGAAGAATTTGAATTAAGATTAGTAACTGACATTAGTTGTCAGTTAATGTCCCTAGAAAAGTACTAGTGTTTCAACAAGTTTATAGGTTTAGATGGGCAGTCAAGGCTGGTTCACACTAATGAAAACTTCACAGAAACTTTCCTATTTATGCACACACTCCCAGTTGTAGCACCACTATTCTGTTGTTGCATTCTAGAGCCATCTAGTGGCTGAACTATGACAGTGCAGCCTACGGGTATAGGCTGTTTCAAGAAAGATAGATGGATAGATAGATACTTTATTGTAATTATTGATAAACATAATAACATAATAAATTTTCAGCAATAAATTAGAAACAATAAAGAGTGAATAAAATGCCAAATTACTGCAAAGATCCTTAATGATAAATTTTAGCTTCACATCCATTGGGCCAGTGTTGCATGAAGATACACTTTAAGAATTTATTTCTAACTTTTTGTTTGCTGACAAAAAATAAAATCGAAAACCCAGAAACAAGTGCAACTTCTGGGGCCTGTGAGATTTAAGTAATTCTCTATGGCTTGTTAATCACCTTGTTTTAATAGAGGTGTAATCACAGTCAGTGGAAATTTAAAGGGAGGAGAGCAGTGTTGGTTGAAAGAAGGGATGCTGGCCATCAATATGCAGACCTGTGAAAAACTAAGTACACCCCATGATTCAGTAGCTTGTAAAACTGCATTTAGCAGTAATAACAGTGTCTCACATCATTCTGGTAGAATTTTGGCTCACTCTTCTTCATTGTGTGGCTTCAGGTCATTGAGGTTTGCAGGCATTTGTTTATACGCAGCTCTCTTAAGGTCCCACCACAACATTTGAATCACCTTTGACTGGGCCATCACAACACTGACTTTTTTTTTTTCCAGACATGGCTGGTATAGATTTGTTGTGCTTAGGATCATTGTCCTGTTGCATGACCCAGTTTCAGCCAAGCTTTAGCTGTCAGACATACGGCCTCATATTTGAGTCTAGAATACTTTTGTATACAGAGGAGTGCATGCTGGACTCAATGACTGCAAGCTGCCCAGGTCCTGTGGCTGCAAAGAAAGTCCAAATCATCACTCCTCCACCACCGACAGCTGGTATGAGGTGTTTGTGCAAAGGACATTGTTCCAGAAAGTGTGTTTATTGATGGCACATGTTCAGGTGCAACTTTGCAAACCTATAACATTAACATGCTAACTGAAGCCTGCAGACTTTGAGATGCAGTGCTTTATTATTTATTTATTTTTACATAAAATAATGTACATCCTACCATAACATGATGAAAGTCATATAAAAACATTATGACTAATAAAATATACACTTATCCCACTATTGCTGCCACATTTGTGTCACAGGACTGTCATGCTAGGGAAAAGCTTGTGTGTTTTACTGAAATGCCAAAAACTTTGACTACACAACAATGCTTGAACCCCAGGGAAGAAGAATGGACTCACTGATCAGAAATAAAACTTTAACAATTAATTTTGTTCAAGGGACTCTGCACCTACTTAGCACAGCACTTCTATGTGCTTCAAGTGCTTTTTAATCTGTCACACACAACGCACTCTTCAACAT
Source organism: Pterophyllum scalare (assembly GCA_024447675.2). Taxonomy (NCBI): domain Eukaryota; kingdom Metazoa; phylum Chordata; class Actinopteri; order Cichliformes; family Cichlidae; genus Pterophyllum; species Pterophyllum scalare. Next base: position 49,200 of record JAMQGT020001236.1, on the reverse strand, counting down.
GTGGACTAGAGGAGCTATGTTTGGTAATAAAATGCTGTACATAGAGATGTGTGAAAATGTTGTGACATTTGAACTGCTGTGATCACATCTGGGGACAAACAGCAACAACTCAGAATACAAATAAGTTTTAGGATGGAAACTTGGTTTAACATTAGGCTAATACAAGTTAATAGAAGTCTTCTGAAGTGATGAAAACACCTCTGTTTGTTAAGCTGGCTCAAGAGAGTGATTACTCATAACAATATGCTTGAGTCTAATTACGTCCCCCCATCTGCTCTGCCTCATGTGGACACTTTCTGTACTGACATACACATATGTATGGCTATCTCTGTGAGGACATTCAGTGATGTAACATCCCCTAACATTAATCCTTACCCTCACAACTAAATCCCGAAACCAAGCCAGCAGCTCTTTGAAGGTATCTCAGAAAATGTCCTCAACCCCATGGTCAAAAAGCTCAGTGAGGTCCTCACAAAGATATACTGGCAAGTGCACACGCACAGGGGAAGGCTCTCTCATCACCAACAAGCTACAGAGCTCCATTCTTCCTGTTTCTGACAGTGGAGAGCACGCCGTGTTATCTATGACACACACACACACACACACACACAGGAGCGACTGCGGCGAGCACAGGAAGAACTGACACCAATCTACAATCAGCACAGAGACGCTCAGAGAAAGAGTGACTTCTCCTATTTACTGATTAAAACATTTACACACTACTCAAATATTTGGAGAAAAATGAGAAATTATGTGAAACGGAAAACAAATAATGATGCTGAAGAAGAACGAAAACAAAGGTGGTGGTGGGGGGAAAGTATGAGATTAAATTGGACTGGAAAATGGAGGGGAAAAAAAGAAAGAGAGGAAGTGGAACCAAAACAGAAAAAGGGAGGGAGGAGGGACTGAAGTCATGTGGGGAGGAGAAAGAGGGCAAGAAAAAGAAGGAGGGGAGGAGGAACGTCAAGTGCAGGAGGGAAGAGAGATAGGGAGAGGGGTTAGGAGCAGCATTAGAAAAGAGAAAAGGGAGCAGAAAGAAGAGGAGAAGATTCCCTAAGTATCCCGTTTGGAGTATCTGTACCTGGGACAGACACACACTGACTAATGCTCGTGCTGGATGGACAGACGTTCACTTCCACGCTTCCAGCTGCACACGTGTAAGACCGACCTGTGCCACCAGACATGCATTTCTACTGCGTGGTGGGTAACGCACATGGACCTCTTTTGTGTGTGTGTGTGTGTGTGTGTGTGTGTGTGTGTCTGTGTGTGTGTGTTTTACCATAACCCTGTAAAAGCAGCTGAAATATCATCTCTTTCACATGGTACACTCACTTTTTAAACTCTACCTTGAATGGTGCAGCTTTGAAGGAGCAAGCTACGCAGTCAAAGATTAAAGAGTTGAAGGTCTCTGCTTCAGCTTTTTTTTTTTTTTTAATCAATCACATGCTCTGTGCCGCTGCACTTTTATCATCCATGTTTTTATTGCACTGTCATTAAACTCGGCTGAACTTGTTTTCCAGTAATCCCAAATATTTTCCTCTGCAGTCACGCCCAAGTCCATCATTGCTGTAATATTTTTTAAAAAGTGTTTTTTTTTTTCCTGAAAATATTGGAGATGCATCAAGTCTCCACCTCTGTCAGTTTCATAGCTGTGGTTAAAAAAAAAAAAAATCCGAAGAAAATTAACAAATTAAATCAGTTGTTCCTCGGCTCTCCACCTGAAATAAGTCTTCATTTTCTACAAACAGAGAAAAACAGAAGAGTCGCAGTGGCTTGTGAAGCAAGCACATGTATCCTAATGTATTCTGACTGCAGACAGGAGGAAAATCAGTTTTACTTCTGCTTACACTGGTGACAAAAAAAAGAGAAGTAGCGGCTGTTTTGTTCCAGTCGCATGGAAACCTGGATTAAATTCCCTGCCGCTTCCAATTCTTCCTCATTTTTCTCTACTCTACATGAGCACTTTAAGCATGGGAAAGTAATAAATTACAGTAAAGGAAAAATATTAAAGTTCTTTTTAATGATTTTAACATTTAAATCAAGCTAGCTGGAAATTTTTCTGCTTTGATCTAAATACATGTACCAAATTTTTTTTTTCCAGGAACTGCCACTTAATTGTCTACTTTACTCTAAACAGACAATTAGGCAATACTGCACGCCTGAGATATACATTCCTGTATTTCATTCATACCATAAACCTTTTGCTTTCAAGCTGCAGTGACACAATACAGAATCAAGATTTTTAGTCAAATAATATGCTGATGTTTTGTATTGCAGTCATCCTGCAGCCTGCTACACGTCACTGTAATGCAGTGTGACGTGGTTCAGATTAGGAGAATTAATGGCATATAAGAAAATTTCATTTAAAGGAAACTTAATAGCAGCAAAGGCACAATCAGAATCAAAATCACTTTCGCATCTTTCAGCTCATTGCTATGACTTTGTGGCCCACAACTTTAATAGTTTAGTTCACCGTTTGCTGCCTGACCAGCGGCTACTTGAAGACATTAGCAACCAGGTGAAGAACAAAGTGAAGGAGAGCAAGAGCTACATATATTCCCCAGGAGGTTCTCCTTCTCCCTTCAGCTGCTCCCTTTTAGGGGTCACCACAGTGGATCATCTGCCTCCCTCTCACCCTCTATCCCTAGCATCCTCCTCTGTCACATCAACCCTCTGCATGTCCTCCTTCACTACATCCATGAATCTTCTCTGGTCTTCCTCATTTCCTCCTGCTTGGCAGCTTCGTCTTCAACATCCTCTGTCCAATATATCCACTGTCGCTCCTCTGCACAAACCATCTGAGCTTTGCCTCTCTGACTTTGTCTCTAAACCGCTCAATCTGAGCTGACCCTCTGATGTACTCATTTCTTTATTATTTTTTTAAATTTTTTATTCCTTGTCCACCATTCGGAGGTTGGTTGGCTCCTCTAGTCTTTTGTTTGTGTGTTTGTTTTTAAAAGCCTGTCTTGTCTGGCAACTTTTGTAATCAGAATTATGATCTGAATGCGCTGTTGTGCCAAACATATTTTGCTTTTTCACGATGAGTTCTATGGATTCTCTATGAGCTCCTCTTGTTAAAGTTTTTCTTTTCATTTTATTCATTTATGTTTTTGTTCACACAAATGTATGTGTATTATGGCAATGCTACAGTACTCCGTTCTAATCCTGTCCCTCGTGGTCACTCTAAAAACCACACCGTGGTCTTTTACTCTTAACATCTTCAGCTTGTCCTCCTGCCTTTTGTCAGTGCCACCATCTCCAAACCACACATCATAGCAGGTCTCACTACCACTGTGTAAACCTTCCCTTTAAACTCTTGCTGCTATCATTCTGTCACAAATCACCCCCCGCACTCATCTCCACCCACTTCACCCTGCCTGCATTCTCATCTTCACCACTGTTGTTCACTGTCTGTTGCTTTGGATGTTTCACCCCAGGTATTTAAACTCATCCACCTTCACTACCTTTACTCCTTGCAGGTCCATATTTCCACCTGTCTCCCTCTTACTCACAAGCATGTATTCTGTCTTGCTTCTACTGACTTTCATTCCTCTTCTCTCCAGTGCATATGTCCACCTCACCAGGCACTCTTCAACCTGCTCCCTACTCACTACAGATCACAGTGTCATCTGCAAACATTATAGTCCACAGAGGCTCCTGCCTGACCTCCTGCCTGTCCATCACCACTGCAAACAAGAACAGTCTCAGAGTAGATCCCTGATACAGCTCCCACCACCACCTTGCATTCACTAAATAACATATTTAAACCACTTACAGGTGAAGTGAATAACACTGATCATCTCCTTCAAATGTAATGTCCTGCTGGAAACACAGTCATGTGGATTTCACTTTAACATGCTCCGATCACCTAAACACTGTTGCAGACCAACCTCAGCCACCCTGCATGACATTGGAGCTCCCTAATGGTTGCAGCCTCCCCCAGCAGGGCAGTGCTTTTACCCCACACAATCTGCTAAGGAATGACTCCAGGGACACCCAAAAGAGCACAGGGTATTGACCCGGCCTAGAAACTCCCCAGATCCAAGTCTGAACTAGCATTCACAGAGGATCCAACCTACAGCCCACAAAAGCCTAAGAATCTACTATCAACAAAACATTAGACTTGGTTTTCATGTTGTGGCTAGCTGGTGGGGGGTTCTTTAGTGAGAAAGTGAGAAAGAGTCTTGTGAGCTTTGCCAGATGGTGTTTGCAACATCACATAGATGTTACATACATGGTTTTGTCAAACAAAGCAGAGCTAAGAGCAGGGATGCACCAATCCAGGTTAAGTAGCAGTGGTGCTAGTGTGACAGTTAGCACAGCACGAAGAATGCTGCCAGTGAAGTATTTTACTCTTGATTCGTCAACAGCTTTTCTTTGCATGCGTGCAGTAGTTTTTGATTTCACTGCAAACTGTGGTCATGTGATTTAATATCTCTGAAAACCTCAGAGGATGCAGGACAGTGTTTTTCCCACCAGTTCTCTCTGAGTCAATTGCTTATGTTGCACAGCTTTTATAGCATTTTGATAACATAATTTGTCATGAACCTGCTTATTATTTCACCCCACCTGTGCCGTATAAGCACCACCCCTGACATGACACACCTGTGTGAGAATGTGGGCGGAGACTAAGAGAAGGTAAAAGAGAAACTGTTGGTTTTGAGTAGCAGTGGTTTGCAGCAAAGGCTCTCCAACTGAACTGAAATAAGATAAATTTGGGGAATAACATAAATGTTTTTTGTTTTTCATTTGCTTTATGTCACGCCCTTCATCAATTATTATTTCCAAGTCAAGGTGGCATTCATAGTAAAATACATTACAGTATTCGCCTTGAGGCGACTGTTTGTTGTGATTTGGCGCTATATAAATAAAATTGAATTCAATTGAATTCAATTGAAATTTGGAGCCTTAGTTCAGAATTTGCAGCTTAAGATGCTTATCAGCTTTACCTCATAGACATGCCTATGAGCTTGAAGAGTGGGGAAAAACAAAAAACAAACAAACCAAAAAAAAAAAACACGCTTTGTTTTTCTCCCACAAGAAAAAAAAAATGTTTTGGTGTTTGACTAAAATTCCAGATGGCAGAGAATTTTGACTCATATCCACTTGAAGAAGAAAGATAAACTGCCAAACCAGAAACACAAAGCTGCCAATGTACTGCTTTAGTGCAAATGAAACTTTAAGATGCGCTGATTTCACTGCAGATTGCGTAAGTTGCAGATGCAAGAAGTGCGAGATAATCGTCGATCATCATTTCTGCACTGCTCAAAAACTGAGAGCCTCTGCCATCTGCTTTGGAGCATCACGTTGGCTTCAACTGGCAAAACCGAGTCCAGCTGAATCTTAAAGTTTATAGCACACACGTATTCCTCCATGCCTTCTTTTCCTGCGTCTCAGACATTACCAGACAGCTGCATCACTTCCCTCTCACACATGTATATCTGCATCTGTTCATCTGTCATCTCTCGTTTCCCCACCAGCAGAGCATCTCCGTCTGCCGCTACCCCATCTGCCTCCGACTCGCTCCACCGCCACTTCTGTCACGGTTACGTGCAGCTTGTATGGCTCAATCATATTTCGTGCTTGTCTTCTTGATTTTTGAATCTCACTCTGGCATATGATTAGCTCCGCAGAGCAGCCAAACCTCTTTAAAGTGTCTGAAGACTTGGCTGCACGTATGAACCGTGGCTCTGACTTCTTTGCCAGAGGCAGAAGCTTGTTCTGTTGATGTTGAAGGCTTGCATCTGTTGTTGACTTGAGAAAACTTATTACATATTTGTTTTTAACTTTTCTTCTTTTTTTTTTTAAATTATCTTGGCAAAAAAAGGGGGTGGGTATGGCAGATTGTTGTTTTTGCTCTTAATATCTTCGCATTTTACTGACAAATGGGTCATTTTGTGTCTGTTTGTTTTGCAATAAGATGAAAATATGAATTAAGGCATATGGAGAGTCTGTGGCCAGAGATATTTCTCTTGAATGCTTGGGCTGAGTGATGCGCATTCAGAGTTTGAAACTTATCTGCAGGGAGTGGGTGGTTTCTTGGAGCTCACCTTAAAACTGAGTTTAAGAAAGATTTGACCAACCGGATTGGACCAAGAGGCAGTTTTTACAAATCCAATGTAGAAAAATGAAGCTCGTTGACTTTCAATCAGTTATAGAGGAGACGAACCAGGACCACGAAGTTTTGAAAGGAAAAAAAAGGATGTTCATAAAAACTGAACTGATCAAATGTTAATTTGATTTAAAGTAAAGTGTCCTCAAGCATACCTGGAGGGGATTCTTCTCTTCTTTTTTTTTTTGCAGATTAATAAATTGTCAAAAATATTTAGAAATTTTAAGGCTTACATTACCTTAACATCTGGGCACCTGTCAAATATGTATTTGTTTTCATTTCTGAAAAGGCCTGAAACAAAAATCTAAGCCCAAATGTTGTTGAAGGATATTAAAGAAACCAACAAAAGTGCAGTGTGGGTAAGCTGACCCTTTTACGCCTCAGCTGAAGTTCAAACAAAACACTGCAAACACTTTTTTTTTCAGTCCTGAACGTTCCCCAGATGTGCGTCCCTGTGTTTTCCTCCTTCCACATTTCGTCTAATGATTTTTGAAGTTCAGGAGGAAACACCTTCCTCATTCACGGCAGTCAATCAAGCACCAGGCATGCAGCCGCCTTTAATCGAGTCATGTGGGGATCTCAGGCTGCAGATGGCTGCCTCTAGTTTCTCTTGCAGACACCAACATTTAACCACCAGAATCTCAAATCAATTGTTGCTACTTTCAGCTTGTTCAGAAAGCAGTCAGAGCTGACATGATGGCTATCTCGCCACACTTCCTGTCTGCAGAATTTTACTTCTCTCAGTCTGACGTCTGACCTGCCGAGCGGAAGGAGTCTGGCAGGTATTTAAAATTTGAAATATTGAATGAATGTGCTTTAGTCAGACTTTCTCTGTTGACATTAAGGTTTGCAAACTGGCTTGTGTGCTTGTGTTTAGTGAGATTGTTATTGTGTTTTTTTTTTTTCACAGGAAACAAGTGTAGATCAAATCATCTTTCCTTTACAGTAACTTTAACAGCCTTATTCACAACAGGGATTCATAAAAAAAAACAAAAAAACAGGGTTAGTAAGAAAATAAAAAGTGACATGGAAGGAAAAAATCTATAAATAAACAAAAGCAAACAGACTCAAAGACAGATTTATAGTTTGAGGATTGCAACAGTTTGGGCTCTTTTATGCCTGTTTTATTTTTCTACTCCACTGTTCTGTCCTCTCTGTATCACTGATTTCCTGTACCTTCTTTTGGCTGTTGTACTGTAGTTATGGTGTGTGTGTGTGTGTGTGTGTGTGTGTGTGTGTGTGTGTGTGTGTGGTTATGGTGTGTGGCTTGGATTTGCACAGACCTTTATATGAAGTGTGTTAAGAAATCAATTCATGGACATGTTTGTTTTTGCTGCTTACTAATAGACAATACATGTCATGAGAGGAAAATAACTGTGAAGCTGAAACCATAGACTGTATGTAGGCAGCAAACTAGTAATGCAGGATCCATTGGGGGGTTTTTTAAAATAATTTTTTGACCTTTTTGCAGCTTTATTTGATAGTTCACAGTGGAGAGAGAGAGATGGGGGAAGAGACGCAGTAAATGGCCACAGTTCAGGACTCAAACCCAGGCAGCCTGCACTGCAACTCGGTACCCACAGTTGCCTGTTCATCTACTGAGCCACATCAGTGCCCGCTAGCAAAGGTGAAGCATAGCCTAGCCTATTGGTAACAGACATTCTAAGTGAGAGGGATATGGCACTCGAGGACTTTCAACTAGAAAATTGTGGGAAAAATTTGCAACAGCAAAGATGGTCATAGAAGTGTAACTTCTCGGGGAAACACGTTTAAACCCCTATTTGTGTTTTTCTCAGATTTGTCTGGATGTTCTGTACATATAGTTTTATGTCATATTAACTGCTGAAATTAAAGTGAATTTGGATATTGATTCAAAATAACTGCTCAAATAAGTGCGTACAGTAGATGGCTGCTGAGTAGCTGGAGATGCTTCTAGAATGACTCTGGGCATGTCAGCAGTTTAACCCGATGATATTCTTCAGTAACACTTGACAAATTTCACCTTAATGCTGGCTATATTATGACTGAGGGAGGGAGGTGGGAAGGGATGAAAAGCAACCATAACAGCTCATGTAACATCTGCTTGCATACTGCAGGTTGCAGCTGGATAAATCTGTAAAGAGCAGTAGAACAGTAAACCTCAGAGCAGCAGCAGTGATCAAAGTCTGCTCATAAAGAAAACAAGTCTATTGAGTCTCACAAAAGATATTATTAGGTATTCAATTTTGGGTCATTTTAGCCCACTGCCAGATAGTTGCCAGGCAACCTCACGGTGTTAAAACGTTTGATGTATAATTCAGCTTTTGTGGATGTAAATGCAATGTTACTGTTGTGTAAACAGAATGATACAATGCTTTCATAAGGTGTTATGTGTGCATAAATGCTAAAAAATTTTTTTTTAAAAAAGGTGGTTTCTAGTCAATGTGATGGCATCATGATATAACAACTTTAAGGAGCCTAAGATGCACTTTTGCCCCAAGTTTGGTTGCTCAACTCTTGATTGTGTAGGAGGAGTTGGGAGCCAAAGAAACAAACAGACAGGCAGATGTGTGTTACAGTAAGCAGATTGTAGTAAGATATGGTGTCATATCTCACATTGTTCTACTGTCTTTATCAACTGCTGAGAACGAAACTATTCTTAACCTGCCAGTTGTCCTCTGCTCACCTTTCTTCAGACAGAAATCACAGCTGACTCTCACTTTGCTTTCTCGCCCTCTCCTTTACTTCTTTTCATTTTTTGATACGGTGCACATCCGCTGGCACCTGGATAGAATAAACTGGCTGTGCTGTAAAGGCAAGTTTGAATGCAGGGTGGACTAAACCATTTTGCTTCATTTGTAAGGAGTGAAATAGGAGTCTCCACTGTGTTTTGCAATCAAAGTTCAGTCCCTGACCAATTTATTCAGGCAATTTAATTCTGAGTGATTACTTAGAAATAAAAATTTTAAAAAATGTAAACAAAAGCAAACATTTCATTTCAGGAATGCCAGGGCCCCTCCAACCACTAGGTACTCACCCCCACCCCCACCCCCAACTATGAGCCACTGAAGATTTAGAGCATGATTGGATGGGAAGTCATCTGTGATAAGAACTGCTGGAGAAATGTGAGAGTGTGATGCATATATGAGATGGTGTACTCCTTTTCAACACCAGCCTCTGGAGCCACATATTTCTATCCAGGTGACAGCTGATGTGCACCATATAAAAAAATGAAAAGTAAAGGAGAGGGCGAGAAAGCAAACCGAGAGTCAGCTGTGATCAGATTTCTGTCTGAAGAAAGGTGAGCAGAGGACAACTGGCAGGTTAAGAATAGATTCGCTCTCAGCAGTTGATAAAGACAGTAGAACAACACCATCTCCTGTCCTGTGTGGCCATCTGAGATAGAAAAATGTGAAAATATACCTACTTTTATAGTTTGTATGATAACACCAGCTCCAAGAGCCAAAGTCAACTGGGAAACTCACAAGTTTAACCTTCTTACACTGTGATAAATTGAAATACAGTCTAGCTGTTGAGCTGCAACATGGAAAAATCCAATCTGTGTGACAGTTAAATTGCTATTAAATGAGATTGAACCTTCAATAATCCCTTCAATATATTTCATCACTGCATGACAGGAGAATTTTTTATTTTCTCCAGAGGCTTTGGAAAGTCATGGCTAAAGTTTTAAATCATCATCATCCCTGTGTTTCAAAGTGTTGTTTTTTTTTTTTTTTTTGTCTTGCATTATTAGTTCTGCAGTTTTTGTGTTGGTCCTCAAGACCTCTCCTAATTTATGCTCCAGACAGTTGTAACAGACTGCCAAATGAATTTAGGGGGAGGAAGACTTTTCTGCAAAATGTTGTCTAGTCTGCAACTTTTTTGTGCTGCCGTCCTGCTCAGATTTGCTTTGCAAAAGATGACTTCTAAGCCAACAGGACTCATGACAGAGAAGAACGCTGCAGTTTCTCTATATTTTTTTCACATTGCCATTATGTGACTTCCTCCTAGAGGCAAGCCTCTTCCTTCCTATTAAGACTCAAAAAGTAGGTCATAAATATGTCTTTAATCGCCTCTCGAGTACTCACAAGTTGTCCTTTGGCAGCCATTGCCAGCTGTGACTGTGTCTAGAATCCCATTTTATAGCTCAGTCACACTAGAGGAAAAATATGGCAAATAAGGCAACCTCCTTGCAACTAGGAAAACTCCATAGTTGCTCAATGATTGCACTGAATCTTTTGGCTGTCGGAGACCAAATCCAAGTAGTTCCAATGACCAGCTGGTTGCTCAGCGAACGAGTGTGCAGCACCTTCAGCCTCTGGGCGATCACTTTCAATTGCAAGGTGATTGCACACATCACCGAATTGGCGGCAACCTGTCTTCAAACAGTTAAAGTTTGACTCGGACTGACTGCAATCAGACAGATTGGCTAAGGTTTCCAAATAATTGCGATCTATTAAATAATTGCTGACAGACTGCCAACACTGTAATCAGTCTGAGTGTGACTTGACTCAACTGGTTGCCAGGTGGTTGTATTCTGGTTATATTCCTATATAACAGCAAGGTTGCAGAGCACCTGTGCCAGTTTTCAGTTAAATCGTCCTGCAGCAACTACAGTGAGAATGTAAATTTTTGTATGTGAGACAGCAACAGATTTGCAATTTTCACCAATTTATCACAGTTAATCATTGCATAATCACAAACAGATTGTATGTAATTGCCAGCTTTACCACAATCAATCACAAACTAATAGCAGAATGGCTATTGTTGCTTTGTTTGATTGCTGTATTGATGCGCCAAAGTTTCCTAGAAGACGGCAGCTTTGAAAGCACCAGGTATGCGACACCTGTTGCCTTCAAAGTTGCCGTCTGCTTGCTTTGAAACAGCCATTTAAAAAGCAACAAGATCACAATCATGGTCTCCAACAGCTGTTTTCCCTAACGTGACTGGAGCATTAGAGACAAAGTCTGAATTGGAGGAGGTTGAATTGAGGTTCTTTGGTTGTTTTTCACAGTTTTACTCTCATTTTCACTCTTTGGTTACAGTTAGCACTAAAAACTACTTTGTGAGGTTCAGGAAAAGATTGTGGTTCAGTGGGGAAAAATGAAACCAATGCTAAAGTAAGAAAAGCTGCAGTCTCTATGGGTGCTGCCTGAAGCTGGCTCCAAATCCATCAATCCCTATAGATTTCCATGTTAAAGTAAAGGGCATTAAAAAGCATACGTTCAGTTTTGTACAAAAAATGGTTTTGGCCTCTATGGATACTTTCTGCTTTCATAACAGCTCCAAATGGAGTTAAGGGCATGGACACATTGATTGACAGGTGTCCAAACACAGGCAGCTGGAGCCAATGGTGTCTTGCTGGGCCTCATCTGTTCTGTGTGTGCATTTGTGTGTGTGTGTGTGTGTGTGTGTGTGTGTGTGTGTGTGTGTGTGTGTGTGTGTGTGTGTGCGCGCGCTACGGTTTTGTTGAAATTCTAGTGTTTGGCTGATCTCTTACTTAGCAGGTATACGTGTCTGCGTGTTGCACTCGTATAGTTTAAATGCCTCATGGAGTTTAGTTCAAGCTTGAATGTTTAACATTGTGGTAAATCGCCCACTTTGCCATAATTCAATACAGATGAATGAAACAAAAATAGCACGTATGTTTGAAGCGTTCTATTGCAATCGGCTCTGGTGATGCCTTCAACATTTTGCTGCATATGTATGCCATCCTGTGTCCGTGTGCATGTGCATGACTGCTGCAGTGATTTGTGAGTGAGTGCCAGCGCCTTTGGGCTGTCCTCATAAACAGTCTCCAATCTCTCGTCAGTCGTGCTTGGTGTTATATAACCAGAGTGACACTGACCACTTCCAGCTGCAGGTTCAGCTGTCATTAATCACTGTGTTCATAATTTTTGTGTCGTTCCTGTAGTTGTTCTCATAGAGTTGTTTAAACACGAGACTACTTCAGGGACAAAGTGCTTTCTGGTGCTGATTCAGTTGTGTGGAGGTTTTGTGGGAGACATTATAGTTAAACAAAGCAACATATGGATGTACTCACTCTCTGATGGACAAACTGCGTGATGAAAAACGCCCCCCCCCCACACACACACTGGCCACTTCATTAGATACACCAGTTCAACTCCCTGTTAGCACAAGTATAGAAGCAGCCAATCACGTGGCAGCAACTCAGTGTATTTAGGTATGTAGATAAGGTCAGGATGACCTGCTAATGTTCAAACCAAGCAGCAAGGTGATTTTAGAGATGTTGAGCGTGGCACATGCCGATATTCAGTATTTGTGTGCAGCTATGACTGTTTAGTTGTCTTTATAATGTAAACCTGGTTTACTTTAGTATTTCAGGTGTTTTCACAAGTGAATTCAACATGATATGAAGGATATTCTGTTCTCCTCTTAACTTTTTTTTTTTTGTATTGCTTTTTCAGCTTGTTTACTGAGCAGAGTCTCTAACCACATGGAGATTTATAGTTTTCTTGGGATTCACAGTGATGTTGTTTTCTTGCCATGTGGCAGCCTGACTGAGCAAGGAGAGTGTCTTGGTGGCTGAACTCTTGAAAAGTAAAATTTAATGTTTTGGAAATTCTTGGTTTAAGATTTATGTGTGGAAGGCTGAAAATGCCATAATTATAAAAAAAAAAAAAAAAAACCCAAAATGTTAAACTCATTCCTGCTGTGCACTTTGACATTAATCAACCAAAGGTTTACCCCATGATGCAAATACATAGCAGAGCTGAATTTGATTATTTGATATATATATATATATATATATATATATATATATATATATATATATATATATATATATATATATATATATATATATATATATATATATATACACACACACACACAGTGGGTAAGGAGAGTATTTGGACCCGTTTAAATTTTTCACTCTTTGTTTCATTGCAGCCATTTGCTAAAATCAAAAAAGTTCATTTTATTTCTCATTAATGTACACTCAGCACCCCATCTTGACAGAAAAAAACAGAAATGTAGAAATTTTTGCAAATTTACTAAAAAAGAAAAACTGAAATATCACATGGTCATAAGTATTCAGGCCCTTTGCTGTGACACTCATATTTAACTCCCATGCTGTCCATTTCTTCTGATCCTCCTTCAGATGGTTCTACTCCTTCAGCTGTGTTTAATTAAACTGATTGGACTTGATTAGGAAAGGCACACACCTGTCTATATAAGAGCTCACAGCTCACAGTGCTGTCAGAGCAAATGAGAATCATGAGGTCGAAGGAACTGCCCAAGGAGCTCAGAGACAGAATTGTGGCACAGATCTGGCCAAGGTTACAGAAGAATTTCTGCAGCACTCAAGGTTCCTAAGAGCACAGTGGCCTCCATAATCCTTAAATGGAAGAAGTTTGGGACGACCAGAACTCTTCCTAGACCTGGCCGTCCAGCCAAACTGAGCAATGGTGGGAGAAGAGCCTTGGTGAGAGAGGTAAAGAAGAACCCAAAGATCACTGTGGCTGAGCTCCAGAGATGCAGTAGGGAGATGGGAGAAAGTTCCACAAAGTCAACTATCACTGCAGCCCTCCACCAGTCGGGGCTTTATGGCAGAGTGGCCCGACGGAAGCCTCTCCTCAGTGCAAGACATATGAAAGCCTGCATAGAGTTTGCCAAAAAACACATGAAGGACTCCAAGACTATGAGAAATAAGATTCTCTGGTCTGATGAGACAAAGACTGAACTTTTTGGCATTAATTCTAAGTGGTATGTGTGGAGAAAACCAGGCACTGCTCATCACCTGCCCAATACAATCCCAACAGTGAAACATGGTGGTGGCAGCATCATGCTATGGGGGCGTTTTTCAGCTGCAGGGACAGGACAACTGGTTGCAATTAAAGGAAAGATGAATGCGGCCAAGTACAGAGATATCCTGGAAGAAAACCTCTTCCAGAGTGCTCAGGACCTCAGACTGGGCTGAAGGTTCACCTTCCAACAAGACAATGACCCTGAGCACACAGCTAAAATAACAAAGGAGTGGCTTCAGAACAACTCTGTGACCATTCTTGACTGGCCCAGCCAGAGCCCTGACCTAAACCTAATTGAGCATCTCTGGAGAGACCTAAAAATGGCTGTCCACCAATGTTCACCATCCAACCTGATGGAACTGGAGAGGATCTGAAGGAAGAATGGCAGAGGATCCCCAAATCCAGGTGTGCAAAACGTGTTGCATCATTCCCAAGAAGACTCATGGCTGTACTAGCTCAAAAGGGTGCTTCTACTCAATACTGAGCAAAGGGTCTGAATACTTATGACCATGTGATATTTCAGTTTTTCTTTTTGAATAAATTTGCAAAAATTTCTACATTTCTGTTTTTTTCTGTCAAGATGGGGTGCTGAGTGTATATTAATGAGAAATAAAATGAACTTTTTTGATTTTAGCAAATGGCTGCAATGAAACAAAGAGTGAAAAATTTAAAGGGGTCTGAATACTTTCTGTACCCACTGTATATAGTTTTTTCCCCCCTCTTTTAGACACAAAACATTTGTTATGTGTAGTCATTTATTTACTCATTTATGGTCTGGTGGACTCAGTGATCTGTTCATTGTGTAGCGTTGTAACGTGTCACCAACAGGGAAGTTGCAGAGTCCTTTCTGATGGACAAACCATGCAACATCAACACTCATAACGTGGCTGAAGAGTGTTTCTCGCTTTGCTTCTTTTGAAATTTTGATTTATCAGTCCCTATAAATACTGATACTGATAGGTAGACAAATAGGCCAATAATATTTTCCTGCTAATAAATTGGACAGGCTTTGATTTTGATAGATATACATCTAAGACCTTCAATATTGCCCTTTGAACTATGTGACACAATACTTTATTATTCTGGACTCATAATACATTACTTATTATGACATAAACACACACTAGAACATAAAATGCATATCAATCCTCAGCTGAAAATAGTCCCCAACGAGCACAGTACTTACTCCTGTTTGAATAACATTTGCTGTTTTAGCAAAATGCTGGAGTCTTTTGCATAAGTAAAACTATAGTTTATGACCTGTTTTCTTTTCAGCACAGGGCAGTGTATGGGTCAGGGGTGAAAGTAAGTTATAAAGTGTAAAATGCACTATTTTTCTTGTTTTAAATGCTGTCTAAAATTTTATTTTTTTAAGCTTTATTATTGAAACTGAGCTATATATTTAAGCCATATAGCCATACATGTTGCTGGTTTTGCACTTTTGAATAAATTTATTGATTAATATTTGTTAATTAGCATTAACAATTCTCATCTTGTCTGTCTCCCTTCACTCTATTCTCCATTTTTTTCCCCACTGAAATCAAACTATTCATCACTTTTTTTGTCAATCTTAATATACTAAGAAGTACGAAATAGATATTTTTGAAAGCCGTGAACACAGCATTTATAATCCACTGATTGAGAAAAGCCTCTGTTCCCCGAAAGTTTCTGTGTAACCATCAGGTATCGTTTTCTGTCAGGTGAAAAGTTTTCCTTGTTTGACTCGAGTGGATTGGGGCTGACTCTTCTCGAGCTGGGTGATGGGAGCAGTGTTTCCAGACTGCAGAGCTAGGGAAGTGGTTGAGAGGCTTTTTAATCAGCGGCAGAGGTGTTTACTGTACCATCATCTTCTCCAGAAACAATGGATAGCATCACTGTTGTGCATGTGTGTTTGCTCAACCTGTGTGCTCAGTTAAACCCGACAGTAAATCCACTGCTTACTCCTGTCCTTGGAAGACCTTTGTTGAGTTATGACAGGAAAACCGCAGGATTCTCAACTCCTTAACCCTCCGAGGGATTTGCCTCAGTGTAAATCTGAAGCGAGGAGCTGCAGAGGAATCAGTGGAAACATGGACGAGGCTCTTGACATATTTTTTTCTCTCCTACACTTATCTGCTATCTTTGTTTAGACACTCGGCAAAAAGAAGCCTGCTTTGTTTTGAATCTACCTTCAAGTTGCAGCTATGACTTCACTCTTGGCATCTCTGAGTGGTCTCCCAGTCACCTCTTCCTGTCCACGTGTATCCATCATCACGTACACGCCCGTGTGCATCTGTCAGCCTTGGCAGCTCTCTGCATGTTTAAACTTTATGATGGATGTTCTGCTGGTGGGCTACAAATGCCAGCATCGCACTGATTTACTGACCTGGAGGATCACTTTGCATCTCAGCTCACACGGTGGGCTGCCTCAGGTGCTGCGTGGAAGCTCAACGGTAGTTCAGTTACTTTGGGGTGTCAGTAACAAACCAACTCCAATTTTTTATACTCTCGATGGTCATGATGTGCATAGTACAATCCCCTTCATAACAGTGTGAGCTGTCCTGGGCAGATACTGTAAAGGAAATTTTAGAAACATGGGAACTGACTATCCTGAATTTCAGCCTTTGATTAACTCCATCTCCTTCTTGTTTGATGGTTGTACTTTTGTGAATCCATGAAAACTCCAAATTTTATTAAGCAAAAGAAGCTACACATCTGTTATTAAAACCAATACAGCAAAGGTGATTTGGGCGGGGGTTGTCTTTTTTTAATAGGTTGAGTTAAATTTGTAGCAGTAATTATAAAAAAAACACCTTTTCTTTGCAATTTCTTATAGGGCTGAGGTAGATTTTAAACTGGAAAGATATTAGTGGAAGCGAGGGGATGACCCTGTGCATTCAAATCTTTGCTTACTGAACTCCGCTGTGAGCAGTTCTCTTGGCTTTAAGAAGCTTTGCTGAGGCCTCAGTCATTTTGAGTGAATGTTATCGGTTCAAAAATCCACTCCTTAATGTGACTTAGTGTTGTTACGCAAGCAGCAGGCAACTTGTCAAAGACGAGGATGGGGATGAGAGTGGAACTCTTTAGGAATTTATCCTGAGAAAGGGGATAAAGAAGTGCTGCATTCAGATATTGTCTGTGCAGATGTTGCTTTTAGCTGCTGTAAGAAAGGACTAATGGCAGGTGAGGGTATGAAGCAGGTTAACACAAGAAAGGTTGATAGACTGATGATATCGCATAACTGTTGGGGCATTGCAGTGTCGCGTCAGAGGATGCAGGATGTCTCACGTCAGAGACAACAGGGCTCAAATCATGAAAGAGCCTCAGTTGGCATTTTCCACATTTCCTGTCTATTCCCTGTAGATGTTCCCCACCCGTCCCCAGATGGTCCCAACGTGGCTTTCATCCCCAGATAGACCCGTGGGGCCAGAGCTGCCAGGGTCAGAGAGTTTGACACATCCTTTTACCCTTTGACTTTTTGTTATCGAGAACACGACGTGGAAAAGAACAGGAGTTCCCGCTATGAAAACTCAGCAGACGTGACGCTGAAACGTCAACGTTCTCTTCAGCCCTTCAAAACTGGTTAAAGAGCGATGACACAAAACTGAGTCGCAGACCGATGGATGTTAAAGTTGTTTCCATGGACAGTAGTGGTCCAGTAAAACGTTGCTTACAAAGCATTAAACTAGCTCAGAAGGATAAGACATGAACAGAGCGGGAGGTCAACAGTGAAAAGTGTTTTTCTTCATGGACACGATCTCTTTCTGTTTGAAATCCTCCCATCCAGCAAACAGTACAGAGCCTTTTGTGCTTCATACTCAAAACTCATTTCAAGAGTTATACACTCAATCAGTCCATTGAGTCACCCTGGTAGAAATGTTTGAACTCACAGTTGTAACTACTCACTACAAACCTGCCGAGATACCACACAATCAGAGCCATATCTTTTGCAAAGGGACATGTTATGTGAACCATACAACACACCACAGCACCTGTAGCTGAAGCTAGTTTGCAATGCCTGTTGGGCCTTTAAAACGCAAGTCTGTCTCAGACTGTGTTCTAGAGAAAACTGTTGAGGGACTGTGTTTTATTTGTGGGCTCTGCCTCGGGTATAACCTGACACAGCTCTTTTGCAACTAGTTGTTTGCAGGCGTTGGATTTATTCCCCTGCGTTGGGTTTCAGTTGTCAGTAACTGCAGACAGATCATACACTGCCATCTCCCCGCTGTATCCTTTAAATCCAAACTTCATATAGCGTCCATCATTATCCGAGTTTGGCTGACTTGTGTCAGCTTTCCATTAACTCCTACAAGAGCAGCAGTGACTGCAATGGCACTAAAAACTGCAGTGAGCTAAAAATACAGATGAAGCAACTCTGAGCTTTACATAATAGGTTCATTGTTATATAAAGTGCATCAACAGGGGAGCAGTAATATGTGTCTAAGCCATCCATCAGATAAATAAATGTCACAGCAATGTTCTTCAGGTATGATTTTAACTGGGCTGAACTTTAGCTCTTAATTCAAGCTGATTCAGAGAAATTTCCTTCATTTCTCTTTCTGAATATGTGCAGCGTTCCAGTGTATGAAATGGCCTGAATGTCTTTATATATTCACTCTTACTGTAAGTAGTTCAGGATAAGATTGCAACCCATGAACACATAATGTCCAGTTTCAAAGCTACCCTTACTCTGTTTGGACAATACTGTAAAGCTATCCACACCAGAAGCAATGTCGAGCAATGTACCGGTTACAGATCATAGAAAATCAGTGACATCCTGCAACGTCAAGTGGCGACCAGTGA
Organism: Pterophyllum scalare; assembly: GCA_024447675.2. NCBI lineage: Eukaryota > Metazoa > Chordata > Actinopteri > Cichliformes > Cichlidae > Pterophyllum > Pterophyllum scalare. Next base: position 30,558 of record JAMQGT020001236.1, on the reverse strand, counting down.
AACAACTGCTGGTGACACAAAGTGGCAGCACGGTGGTTAACCCGGTGGTTAGCCAGGACCTTTGCGTGTGGAGTTTGCATGTTCTCCCCGTGTCTGTGTGGGTTCTCTCTGGGTACTACGGGCCCTGTGACAGGCTGGCAACCAGTACAGCGTGTACCCTGCATCTTGCCCTATGATGGCTGGGATAGGCTCCAGCCTGTGACCCTGAAAAGGATGAGTAGAAGAAAATGGATGGATGGATGAAACAAAGTAGGCAGGTCCAGAGTCCAGCTTCAAAGATACGCAATTAAAGGGACTACCAATGAGTGGGCATGATACAGTTGATTAACATATGATAGGGTATTAAATATATTTATACACTTACCTAGTCAGCCTGGAGCCTGGAATGTCTGCTGGTGATGATCCATGTCAGGCAAATCACCTCCTGTGTGGAACAGGCTTAAGTCTGATTGTACAGAAGTCTATTGAATAAAGCATGGTGGTCATCATTAGTCAGAAAGGAAGCTCAAACTTGATAAGTTGCTATCCAACAAACATGAGTCAGTTTTAGCTCGAAGCTTTACAGAAGGACTTCACTAACCAGCTGATGATGTCAGAGTGGTTATGTCCATCTTTTATATAGTCAGTGCTCGAAGCCTCCAAATGTCTGGGTTAAATCTCTTCCAGAGGTCTTGGTAACTTAGATATACTGTATCACTGCCTGTTTTTTATGGATCGCTTGTGTTGAAATATATGCAAAAGTGTGCAAAAATACAAGAAAAGCTGCTTTTTTTGTCTCTGCCGTATTCCCTTCCTTCCTCTCCGGTTTGCATCACTGCCACAGTAAATAAAATAAACTACAGGATCAAAGGAGCTATAATTGAACGCCTCACATGAACTTTGAAAGAGTAAAGGCTCTCTGACAGATACAAAAGGTATCGCTGTACGCTGTCATGTTACGGTGTATCCCTACAACGGCTCAACATAGGTCGTACAGCAGCAAAAGCAGATGGCGATTACATCATATCTCCTGAAAAAGCAGACTCCTGTCTCCTCTGTCCTCTGGGGAGGCTTCACTTCTGTGAGTTAAAAAAGATGTGAAACCATGTTTAACGAGATGGCAACAAATGAGACCGCTGCTGTTTAAAGGCTCAGCTGGGGTGCCATGTGTGTATGTTTAGATTTTTTTCTAACCAAACGATAAAACAGGTTGCTTTACATTACATAAGCATGCCCTCTAAAATGCACAGTAGAGGGTGTGCATCCTGAGCATTTGTTTTTCAGTATTCTTCAGCACCTTTTTATAATTAGTTTGAGGTTTGAGTCCAATAATCAGATTTGAAGAGAAGGATTCAAATTTTAAAAAATGGAAACACAGGAATCTCAGTAATTCAAATGAACATAGAGACTTTTGGACACTATCTAATACTAAATGGCCTTTGAACATTTGGTGGTGAATCAGTTGCCTTGTTTGGATTATAATCTAAAATATAATTTTAATTTTCTTTCACTTTAATTAAATTCTTTGTTGTCAACCAAATAATGTTGGGGTGCATCACCAGTGAGGTGTATTTAGGCATAATTAATTGCCCGCCCCTGCTATCCTAGATGACGCGGGGCGAGATTTTGATGCATCCTTGGCAGGTCATCAGTCCATCACAGGGTTAACACAGAGAGACCGACAACCACACCAGGCTTTAAAGTACTAATAAAAAGATGTGGGTCAAGCCCTGCATTGATTATGCCTGATTGATCGAATTAAATGCTATCAGGTATTAGCTCAGCTACCACAGGCATCAAATGCGTAGAATACTTCCCGTCCCTCTCATGGTTCATCTTAAATGCAATCATATGACATTGACTTATGCATCTCTACTAATCTAATAACCTCCTTAGGCCCCCAGCTATCTACTGATAAAGAAGTGCTGTGTGACATATCCATGCATGTCTGCAGAAGGGGGGGGGCTCCTTTCAAGTGAGGGATAAATTACAGGAAATCAGATATTAGTACTTGAAGCTCACTGCTGCACTGATATCCCAGGATGTGTTTATTATCCAAATAAGCAGCCGCTCAGTGTGAAAAAGTGTTGCCAGTGTAATGAAAATCAGCCCTTTAACAAAAAAATAAAAAAACATGAAACAATAGAGTAAACAGAGCTCTGCAACTGGCTCTTAAGTGCTCATTATGTGGGTGTTATTTTTTGCTTCATCATGCATTACAGGACTTGGCCTGATGTCCAGTCACGTAGAAGCAGGAGAAAAGGGATCTGCAGCAGCCATCAGTGCAGTTAACTTTATAAGAAAGAGTGCAACATTGCCTACTTCCCCTGGTGTGTTTCCTTCTATGCACACCTCTGCTCTAAGTCTCTGTAAGTGTGCGTCAATAATGGGTTTACACTTCTGCATATCACATGTAAGAGTGTGTGTGTAAAAGGAGAAAGTAATTACATTTACCATGATGAGTAGCTTGTAAATCGGTAGTTTTACAAGTTTTATTTGCTGGCCCATCTTAAAGCAATCCACCCTGAACTCTGTCCTCTCAGCCTTTTGAAGTATCACAGTTACAGCCCGTTTAATGATGCTGGCCTACACCATTTTGAGTACTCTTTGAACTTCAGTTGCTCCAGTCTAGCTTTTATTGTCTTTGCTATGTTATGCAGCTGTGATAAATATATTTATATTAGACAAACAACCCAGTCTCATTTATTGATGTCCCAGCTTAATCAACTCAGTGCTCCTTTAGCCTCATTTTTAAAAAATGTTTAATAATTAAAGCCATTTTTATACACAGCCCTTCATTTTCAGAGGCTCAAAATTGGACAGACTAACATAATTTAAATTTTAAGGATCGTTTTTAATTCTTGGATCCAAATATCAAAAACGGACTGCCTGAATGGACATCACCAAATACTTGTTTCCTCCACTGAGATGCTCTGCCCTGCTTTTACTGCAGCCACCTCCAGGTGCCGCTTGTTTGTTTGCACTCTGCCTTTAGTTTTGTCTTCGGTAACTATAAAGCTGCTCTGCTGGGTTGGGATCAGGGGGAATTCAAGAATATCCAATTTATTTGCTTTGGGCCATTATCCATTTACACTGTGAAGCTCTGGCAAAGTCTAATCTGAGCTTGTTCTTGAGTGTAACCAGTGGTTTGTACCTTGATGTAAACTCTATTTATATCCGTGAAGGTGTCTTGAGCGTAGGCTTTGACAGTGATGCGCCTACCTCTGTGAGGGTGTTCTTGACTGGATGAGATGTTGTGAGGTTGTTTTGTTGTTAACCATGAAAATAATTCTGTCATCAATCACATTAGGTGTCTTCTGTGGTCTTTAAGGACTTTTGTTGTTGCTGAGCCAGACTGTTGGTTTGACCACTCCTAAACTTTTTGCTCTCTCTATGATCGGTTTATTTGGGGTTTTAAGCCTAATGATGGCCTCCATTTCTTGCAGTGACATCTCTCTGATCCCCATTTTTAAAATGACACTGAAAAGCTATAAAATACAAATTCAACACTTTGAATAAACTTCAGATATGATGTCTGCTTCATTTATCATGAAATAACAAGGGAGCAGTCCTCACCTGGCAACGAAACCGCTCACCAGTCAGTTGTCCAATTACTTTTGATGAAAATGGGAGACTGTGTATAAAAATGTCTGTAATTCCTAAACTGTTAATGCAAATGTTTTTTTTGTTAAACCCCTTGGATTAAAGTCTGCACTTCAGTCGCATCTTGATTGTGTGATTTAAAATTCAATGCGGTGCTCTACAGAGGCAAAACTACAAAAGATGTGTCTTTGTCCAACAAATTATGGACGTAATGGTGATACAGTTACTCCAAGCCATCATGTCACATGGCAATAAGATCTTTCTCTGTTGACAGCAGCGAAACAATTGGTCACTTTCACTTCAATAAAACAAAAACTCTGTCGTTAAAAGACTGAGTGAATGTCCATAAACATTTGTCTGCGGGTTTTACAGCCAGTTGTTGTTTCACTGTAAATGAGCCAAAGCCCTCGTCATATCAGCGAACGCCTACTCTAGCTCGTGTTCTTTATCTATTAATCTTTATTTTAGCACGCCCCAACTAGACTCAGTGCTCAGAGAAATTCAAGGAGCACTGAGAAGTGGATCTAGATTAGAAATAGATTAGAGCAGACTGTTCAGATTAGGTATTTGGATAAAGTTAAGCATGCATATCAGTGCTTATGTTTTGTCTTAGGAATCCGTGAGAAAATCCTCAGGCTCAGAAGAGCTTCAGTCCTCAGAGGGTATTATTTCAGTCTGACTGGAAAACAAAGAATGATTACTAAAGCATTTACAGTGTGGGTTTGTGGTCCCTCTGTGCATCTATTTGCAGTTTCAAAGAACAAACTGTTTTCCTGTTGTACAAAGTATGGACTGTAGGTGGCGGTGTTGTCAATGAAGTTAAACTGCGTCCTCACATGGGTATCTGGCTTCAGAGGGTGTGTGTGTGTGTGCGTGTGTGTGTGTGTGTGTTGATCATCCATCCTGTTTTGAAGCAGACAGTTGGAGTCTGCACAGAACCGTGAGGGCATGAGATTTACAGCCATGTAATGCCACTCATGATGTTTGACCTGGAAATGTATGGCAGCACTGCAGGAAGTTGGAGGGATTAAAGATGATGTGGAGAAACCGGAAGAAGAGACGGCAAACAAGCTGACTGGTGTAAGATATCCATGAGCTCACTGGAAAAGGATGGGCCAGCAGTCAAAGGTCGAGATTATTTCTACCGCAATAAGCATATTTATGCATTACCCAACAGAAAGCTGATGATTTCCAGTGTTTATGAAAGCTTTCTTTTAAGACATTTTCCACTTGATGCTCCAGAAACAGTAAAACATCCACTTGAGTGACTCACAGTGCGCTGTAGTTTATTTCTGGTCTCTGACACAGCAGTGGGTTTGAGGAAGGCCTCATTATGAATCAGTGGATCCCAGGCCTAGCAGGTCCTCCTGATACCTTTGAGAGAGGGTTTTGGCAGAGGAAAAAAGGGGAGGCAGGGCTGAGCACATAAACAAGTACAAACAAGTGTGTGGGGCAAGTAGAAAGGGAGTGTTTAGGGAGGGTGTCCCACTCCTGAATTTGAGATTTATATTATCTTCAATTTTTAAACAGTGTTGCTAGCAGCAACAGTATCTAAACTTACAAGCAAAAGTTTGAGGCCATTTTTTTTCTCTATTAAGAAAATCAGGGCTTATTATGTTTTTCAGATGATTTGGATCATTCATTTGCTTCATGTATCTTTTATTAAGCACATTTTGTCATGTGTTATCATTTTCTCTTGTTCTTAAAACATTAGGTTTTTTTTTCATTTAAAAGCCTTTCAATGCAGTTTAAAATTTTAATGCATTTACTTATGAAATATCTTTTAATACAGCTTTGAACTTGCTTATTTACTTTTTATTCAAGTTTCTCATCATTCAGATCCTTCAGCAAAACTTAAACACCACCACTTCTTCACTCTATGGACCAAATAAGGTGCCGCTCGTGTTTATTACTGGACATGCCCTGTTGCCAGGGATGGTGACTGGATATCTTTGCCAGTGCCTCATTGGTGGATATGTATGTGGACATATATGACTGATGGTTTGTGTCTGTCTCTGAAACACGTCAGTCACACTATAACATTCCTTCCCAAGAGTGGCTCCAGTTCTGGGCCCAGACGTTTTGTGGTGCATACTGGTGACATCAGACTGGTCACCATTTGAAGCTCTAGATTGATCACCAGCACTGTTTCAGTGGAAAAGGCATAAAAGATGAAACGCCTGCATTGACATCTTAAAAACCTGTGTAGGCCTTTTTTATCCTGCACAAAATAGTAATCAGGAATCCAAAGAAATGGACTTATGAGCAGTCATCAGTACACTTCATTTGCCTCCATCCCTAAATACAGACAGATACCAGCAACAAGAAATGTCAACTGCTTTTATTTACAGAGCTTTCACAGTTTTATCAATTCAGTCTCACAGCAGCTCATGAAAGAGTCACAACATTTAATATATGAAGTCATTTCTGGTCATGAATTTCCCCTCCCTGAATTTCATTTTAATGAAGATGATTTTTCATCAGGCCAGTCTCATATTTACTGATCTGTGCCCATGTACATAAAGTTTCTTCCCTTTTTTAATGGAGACAATAGTCCACAATGTATCATTTGACTCTTCTTCTACACTAATGCCTCTTTTCCACTAGTACCTACTTATCTTGACGCAATGCGGCAAGACTCAACTTGCCTTTACTTGGTTTTGTGACACAAACACACACGGTTGCTCCATCTAGCTTCCTCTGCATTCTGTCATTAGCTACCAGGCATAGAAGTGTCTGTGCTGGTTAGTGTGTAGCCCGTGCCCTCACTGTCGGGTTTCAAAAATGGCAGTTTTGATTCTTGTGAAGGAGTCGCTCTCATGACATCTAGTGACATCACTTCCTGGAAAACCCTAAAAGACAAGCCAATCCAATTTGAGTTGAACTGAATAGGTACTAGTGGAAAAGCAGCATAAGTGGGCCAATTGAGTGCAACCTTATTTTTCTTTTTTTGTATTTTTGTATATTTTTGAAAATTATTTTTCTACCCCCCTCAAAACAAAAACAAACAAACAAACAAAAAACAACCAGAGAAAAAAAAGGGAAAAAAAAATCTACATCATATAGTACAGTATGAAAGATGTCAGGGCCATTTTTCCATTAACCTCTGTAGGACTAAAAGTCTTTTAGCAGCAAAGTTATTCTAATTGTGTCCTCCCAGATGCAAATAAAATTTGGTTTAGTGGAATTTTGTTTGAGGTTCTTTCCTCACGTCCCTCTGATGTCTTCCCAACATGTTTAATCCTTCAACCAACACAATGAAATGGTGTTCCTTTTGAATCAAACATTTCAGCCTAATGTAAACACAATTATAAACTTTTTTTGTTTGAACAAAGGCAATAATCCACTAGACAACAACGAAGATGGCATAAGATTGTACTAACCATAAAGTGTTACTGTCAGGCAATCTCTGCACAAAGCACATATTTTTAACTAACTGTGCTGACGTCTCTTTGAGTTTACAGAATTCAGCACTATCTCCATTACAGTAAAATAAAGCAAAATTCCAGCACAGAGAGGCTCAGTGAATGTGGTCTGGACTCTGTGGAGGGGAGGGTCATGGTGTCTGAGAGGCCATAGAAGGACAGAATACCTGCTCTGTGATCCACGTAAACTCCGAGGTGACGGAGGACCTGCAACGTCAGTGTGGACTTTGTTGTACCAAAATATGTGAATGTTTGTGTAATAACACAATGACCAAGATCTGTCATTGAATCCAAATACACATTGTTCTGAGTAACCTGCTCTGCTGACAGTCTTGTGTGTGACTGCTGCGCCAACTGCTCTCCCTCTCCACTCAACCTCCCATTAACAACATCCAGTCAGACTCTCTGTACTCAGGGCCTGTTTATATTCAGTAAATCTGCCTGGATTGTTAGAGTAACCCTGATGTTGCAACGTTAATGTTACCTTTCTCGTCCCCTCAGATAATAACAGCTGTCTGTTTGCTGTGTTTGGATCCGGTGGGATTTTACATGAATATTTTGAGAATTCTGCTTTGGTCTCTGGCAGCAAAACACCCACTGTTGATGTCTCACTCAGGATGTCCCGTAGTTTATCTCTGGTCTCTGACACAACTGCTGTCACATCCTCAAAGTACATCTGAGGACAAATATTGATGCTGGATGAGTGTGTAGACTCACTGAGTGTTGACAGTGAGGGGTAGTTGTGTAGAAACTGCTTGTGATCCTCTGTGTGCGAGAGCTGCTCCAGCTCCTCGTCCGTCCTCTTCAGCTCAGCGATCTCCTCCTCCAGCTTTGCTCTTTGACTCGACTCACTTCAGTTTCCTGCCAGGATCTGATTTCCTGCTTCACATCATTCTGTCTTTTATTGATGAGCCGGATCAGCTCAGTGAAGATCTGTTCAGCGTCCTCCACTGTTGTATCAGCGGAGCAACTGATGGCCTCCACCTCCTGCTGGAGCAGCCCGAAATCTTTCTCTCGATCTTGGATTCTCTGCTGGATATTTAATCACCTCATCTTGAGTTCCTTCTGCTTCTGCTTTTGATGGACTTCTTGGACTTCTGGTTGTACTTGCAGCGTTGAGTTAAGCCTCGAGTGGTTGAGTCAACAAGCTTGTTGTTTCCACCTTTACTGGGAACAGTTTTCCTACCCATTTTGCCACTTTCTGTCTGCAAAGCAACTTTGGCCCATAAAGATGATGATAAAATGGCAATAAGATGGAATCAGGCTGCTGTCTACATATACAGAAATTCACAATAACTACTTAGATTCAAAGTCTAGCCATAACCTTCTCGAGTAGAAACTAAAATAGAGAGACTCCTCCGCAAATACTGACATAGTTGCTGCAGAATGGCAATTTAACTGCAAAATGACATAAGCTCAGCAACCTGGATTTTATATAGGAATAGGACCAGAATACAAACAGTTGAGTCTATCACAAAGAGACTTGTCACAAACAAGTTGCACTCATCACCAGTGCAGACTGATTTAGGTTCATTGTAACGTGTTGGCAATATTTCTGCATTTAGAAATTACACGGCAATTATTTGCAAACCCTGGCCAGTCTGTCTGAGAGTGATTGTAGTCAGCCTGAGTCAGACCGCAATCATTTGCAAACAGGTTCCTTCCCACCAGACGTCCTGTGCAATCACTTTCCAATCAAAAGTGGTCGACTGGAGGTTGAGAGTTGCACGCTCAATTTCTGGACCAGTTGGTACAACAGATATTTTTCCAGCATCATAATCACATTCACTTGCTGCATTTTAAGAATAACTAATATACAGCATGGCATGAGTAAACACTATGGAAATGCTAAAGGGCTAAGTCTGGAACAAATTTTGTGTAGGGAGGTTTGAAGCTTTTTTTGGCAGCTGCAAAGTAAAGAAAACTACAAGGACATTCAAGAACAGCCTGTCCGGTTAAATTCAATGAATATTTTTTTTTTTTTTTACTGTTTGTGCTGTTCTATGTTCTTCGCCCCAGAGATATGGTGCCGCAATTTTTTCGTAATACTTTGACAACCTTATCTCATGTTTACGTCTACCCTCACAAAGTATTCGGGATCACTAAACTCTTGTCATGGTTGACCTTTAGGGGTCAGAAGTGTTAACTGTTTTAGCTGCTGTTACTTGGGCCTCACAGATGGAGCGCCGGCGGTCATTTTCCAGGTGTGTTTTCACACATCTGTGCGCACACGGCCCTCTGCACAGCTATTAGGAGGAGCCTGGATAGCACAGTGGAATTATATTGTGGGATTTAGTCAGTTTTGCATTAAATTTGCACCTTCTCAGCTTTAGGTGTTGATCATTTGAGTACAGATTAATTTATAATGGCATGAGTAATGTAGCTAAACACTTCCTTTTTAATGCTCTTGTTCTTAAAACAAGACTTCTAAGGTGTATATTTGGTGCAAGGTCAGTAATAATTGGTGAAAAGAAAAACTATGGTGACAGATTATTGCCATAAATTCTGCAGTTCTGTGGAGTCTTCCAGCATCTTGGAGCTGACTGTTTATTACAAGCCATAACTTGACTGTTGTGGTTCAGTTGCTACTCGCCCAGCACTGCCCGGTATATCAGTTGTGTTCCCATACAGCCAAATTCTTTCAACGTCAAATATGTTTCCGATGAGTATAACGTTCCAAATGGATGAGTCACTCATTTTACCTGGAAATAAGGGAGATGCTTTTAACATAGTTAGCTCATGTATGACGTTTGTGAGCTTGCATTTTGAATGTTGACCATATTAAGCTGGCACTGGACTCGCACGGTCCATCAAAAATGAGTAGTTTAGCATTATTGGCTTTTACAGTTGTGGTGGATGACTTGTGTTTTCTCATATATTTTTTATTCTCATCTTATTCTTTAAATGAAATGATGAGAATTTCTTTTCTTTTTTTTTTTTATGATGGGTATTTATGATGAGAATTTCTTATTTGTTTGCTAGTTACTAATGAACATCACATCATCATAAGTGAAGATGAATGTTCAAAGAGGGCAAAGAGGTAATCATAGAGTTTATATAAAAGATGGATTTAATTCTGTCTTCACGCATTTTGGAGCCTGAAGTTATTATGATTGGCTGAGAGAGTCAAATGCTCAGATATCAGTTAAAGCTAGTGATCTTGGTTAACAAGCTACAGTCATAAACTGCTAATTACCTGATTGAATTTCACTCACCAAAAACTGGAGTGCAGACTCTGTGGAACAGCTGTACCTCATAGCAAAAAAACGCCCAGTGTCAGCCCCCTGGTCAAACCTGAGCATGGCATGATGGGAAAACCTGAACCGTAGACGTGTGGGTGTCAGTGTTGTTTTCACCTTGAATAGTCAGTCTTTTACAAAGTGTGAAATATAAATCAGATCACTGCAAAGAAGGAATTAAGTGTTTCTTCTGCTAAGTCTTTCTATCAAGAAACATTAGTTGTTTAGTTTTATGGTCATGAGCTTTGGGTAGTGGCCGAAAGAATACAAGCAGTGGAAATGAGCTTCCTCTGAAGGGTGGCTGGATTCTCCCTTAGAGACAGGGTGAGGAGTGCAGCCATTCGGTAGGGGCGCAAAATAGAGCCGCTGCTCCTCCACATCGAAAGGAGGCAGTTGAGGTGGTTCGGGCATCTGACTAGGATGCCTCCTGGGCTTGGTGAGGTGGGTGGAAGAGGTGTTCCGGGCATGTCCTACCAGGAGGAGGCCCCAGGCAGGACAGGACATGCTGGAGAGATTATATTTCTCGGCTGGCCTGGAAGCACCTTGGGGTCTGGGCTTCTCTGCTTAGGCTGCTGCCCCCACGACCCGGCCCCGTATAACCGGAAGAAAATGGATGTATGGATGGAGAATATTTTTCATGAACACAAACTTTCTCTTTGTAGAAAGTCTAAAAGTGACATCCAGGCAACATTGGTTTAGTAGCAGAGTAGCTGTAGTATCATTCTTCCTCAGTGTTTCTTCCTCTTGTCGGCTACTTTTGTATTTTTCCTCTCAGCGTGCTCTCCTGCCTGTACTTTTTATAGAGCTTTTATCCTGTCCTTTTAATCCTCCTCCTACTCTCTCTCTCCCTCCTTACTTTTGCTTCTTTCCTCCTTCAGGCACCTCTGTCTTAATTTTGTCCCTCATCACTACTTCCTTTCCTCAATTGATCCTCTAAAACCTTGCCTGCTTTTTGCCCACTTCTACCTACTTATCACCTCCTTATTCCTTTTCACCCTTCTCTTTATTTACCTGCTTCTTTCTCCTGAATGTCATCCTTCTCTGTTCCCTCATTCCTGCCTCCTGTATTAACACCCTTTCTCTCCCTTTTCTACCTTCCCACCCTAACGCTTTTATCTTATACCCCACTTTTTCATCACTCCTTTCTTCTTCCTTATCTCACAGTTTAACTGCTGTACTTACACTCTACCATCTAACGTCCCTCTTGTATCTCATTCTTTTTTCCCTTCTTCCTCTTGTCCCGTGTTCCTGTCCTACAGTACCCTATCTCCTTTTGTTCCCCTCACACTGTCCCTTTTTGTCCTCTTTATCTTGCTCACCTCCAGCATCTACTACTTGCTTTTCTACTTATTTTGCTATCTCTTTCATGGCCTGCTTAGCTCCACTTGTTCATACATCCTCACTTCCACCCTCATGTCTTTGATTCCCTCCTTTTCTCCACACTTCCTACTGTCTTCTTCCTCAGCAATTTGTTCCTTTTTCCAACACCTATTCCTCTCACTTCATTTTTCTCCCTGCCTTTTCCCCTCCTTTTCCCCTCCCTCCCTCTGTCTTGTGTTTATGTACTCAGCTCCTGGAAGTCAAGCCAGCATGCGCCACTCCTCCTCCTCTCTTAATCTAACTCATTTTCAGCCCTCCCCGTTCCTCCCTGCCCTCCTCTCTCTCACACTCTGTGTATATCTCATTCGCCCACTTTCTACATTAACTGTTAGTCGTCAGTTTGATTCAGCTCAGAGCTGAGATGTTGCTCTTTCTCTGACCAAAGTCTGGACACAAAGAGGCTCACAAAGCTGGAGGACCAACTGTAGGAGATTTTGACTGAAATACGCCCCAATACAGGTACAGACTCTGTGTGTGTGTGTGTGTGTCTGTGTGTGTGAGGGCTAGAGCAAGTGCACTTTGGCATCTCCCACTTTGCCGTCCAGTGTGGTTTTCAGGGCCTGATAGATGAGGAATTACTTTGTCTCAATATAATGTTTTATTGGGATAATTTTGAGTCCAAGGCTGTTGCTTACATGTATAGCAACACTAAAGACAAATTCAAAGGTTACAGAATATTTTGTTTTGCCTAAAATATCATATACGCTTCCCTGGAAAAGTCTGGTTTCCTGGCTAAAATAAAGTTTTCATGTCTCCTAAACAGTCTGAAGAAACAGCAACTGCCTTCTGTTTTTTTCTTTTCTTTTTTTCTAAACGCCTGGGAGCGCCATTAACTATAATTAGGCAGGAGCATGATTTTGTAAACACCATTAATTCAGTCATTTGAAGATGGTAAATAAGCATATTTTATTAATCACCTCAAATTAGGTCGAGCTTTTGGGAAAAGCGAAGAATTGAGAAATAATCGGCATCCCTGAGCAGCACATATTTCACCCAGAAAAAGGTAAAGGCAGCTGATGTATATTTTAAAACATAAAAAATTTGAATTCATTTTCAAATGTCCTATTTTTTTTAGCTAAAAATGTCACATTTTTTGCACAAGCAAAGTTTTGGTATCATCCTATGAATCCACTTCTATCTGTGTTCGTCTGTTGGCTTAGATTTGACTTCTAGACAGTAGGGAGTCTGTGAGCCCCTGCGGGTGTCTGTGCTTTTATAGGTTGTAGGGACACAAATGTGTTCACACGGTGAGTTTGTGGGCATCTTCCTTTTGGAGACAAAACGCATGTAAAACCTTACATTTCAGGGTTAATAATAGAGTGTAATGTCTTCCAAGATGATGAAAACATATTGTCTGTGTGTGCATGTGCACTTGTATTACTGATGTTGTGGGGACATGTGTTTACAAGGTCACTTCGTGGGGACTCGGCTACTTTTGGAGATGAAAAGCAAGTCCTTATAATGCAAAACATTACATGTTACATTTTAGCATGAAGACTAGTGTGTAGTTTAGTCTGGTGTGTGTGTCTGTGTGTGTGTGTCTGTGTGCCAGTTTAGTGAAGACTGACACAATAGGACTGCTGTGTCGACGCAGGACCTGTTTTTGTGGCTCAGCCGTCTTTAGCACTGCCAAGGGGCCTATTAGCTCTGCCTGTCTGTTTACGTCTGTGTGTTTGCATATGTGTGTGTGTGTGTGTGTGAGAGAGAGAGAGTCTCTTCCTGTCAGTGAACGAGCAAGTACCCTCGCATACTAATGTATGTGAAGCTCACTCAGTGAGGTGGTTTTTGACAACATCCTAATTAGACCAGCCGCCGTTCCCTTATTTATTACTAAGAACAACACAACATGGAGCTGCATAATATGAACATAATGTTCCTTCATTAGAGGCGATCAAGGAACCAGAGAGGGTACTGAGTGTCTTATTTGCATGTGTATATGTGTGTGTGTGTGTGAGAGAGAGAGAGAGACATACTGATAGGAGGAAATAAAAAAGGCATCTGTATTTTCATGAAATAATTCATTCTTTTCAAACTATAAAATATTTTTGAACAAGCCGGAAATCTGCTTTCCAGAACCAGTTTGTCGTTTTTGTACTAGGATTTTGGTAGTTTAATTAATAAATACGGTATATTCACTTGTGTTCAAGCTTTATTCACTTGTGCTGTGTCACTTACGCTATAAAACTGCATAAAACAAGGCAAGTGCTGGGCCCTAATCGAAAGGAAAGCTGCACTTTATGTATTAGACTTATTTATGGCTTAGAGTTCACAGAGAGCCTATGGGATTCATATTGTTCCTCTCCAGTGAAGCGACAAAGCCAATCAGGACAGCATGAAGAGATGAATGCTGTGTTTAGCACAGAACTAGGCAGCCACAGGACATAGTCTTTATACTCACTCTTTGTGGATGTTTCCAATTTCAAGTAGGAAACCACGTTAGATTTCTAGCTTTCAGTCAGGCATGAAAGACAGTGAATCTAATAGTACAGCTATTACTCCTACAGAGAACTTTCTGTGTTAAACCAACCATATGTAACTTTCATACATCCATATCTCTTAGTTTGCAGTGGAATTTGACATATGCAATGGTTTCAAATGTTAGCAACCCACTGAATGGCTGTTATCAGCTATTAGCTCCATACATAGCCCCACATGAGCCTGAATGAAAGGTATAGTACGTGCTGTTTCCCTGGTTAAACACAGTCAACTCTCAACAGTGACAGATGAGTTTGATACTCATTCTTTGGACTGAAAAACTAATCATAAAGAAAGTTAGCCTGTGCTTATACGTGCTGTTTTTATTTATTTTTTTCATTTTCATGCTCTGGTTTGTAAAATTTACGTGGTTATAGTTTGTAAGCACTAACCCACCTTTTGGGTTAAAAATGCACCCTTCAAATGTAACACATGTTGCAAGACATATTTACTATCTTACTAGGACATTTAAGAACAGAGAATCTATGATCATGACTTTGCATGACCACCCAGATGTCTCCTACATAATATTTCTGATTCTGACACACCCTTTCAAAATTTGGCAACAATGAAGTCCAGCTCCCTTTCCATTCTGCTCCTTGGTCTATGTGACTTGGAGTGATGTTAATTGCTGTGCTCATTTGAAACTTGTATATCCACAAAGGCACAATATGAACTAAAAAAGTGTCATTGGCTTTGTACAGGGTCCCTTTATAAGATCCATCCCTGATTTAGAGAAAAAATACTGTGACAAAATTTTAGTTTAGATTGGGCTTTAGTGGTTCTCAGGCTGTACTTACACTTTGACTAGAGTGTGTTTATTGTCCTATGCTTGAGAATGACTGCACCCCCTCACCAGCTTGTCTTTTCTCATGTTGAGCTTAACAATCTTATAGTGGGTACTGCTTTAGTTGTGCCCAGTGACTCACTGTCCTCCAAATGCCTTGTAGATTTGTTAATTACAAGGTGATTTTTAAGGAAGCAGGTGCCATTGTGGAAGTTCCATGCTTGGGCACGGTTGGTAATAACAATTCACATGTAGGATGCCTGAATCCAATTGAACCATGACCCATGAAATGTCCGCAGCAATCATACCAAACTGGACTTTGAGGGACTCACAGTACTGATTGACTAATGTGAGTCCACAGTAGGGGAGGGATAAACAAAATGCACATGAAGAAGAGGAAGAATGAGAGCAGTCTGTTTTTCACGTGTATTTTGTGTTTTATCTGATTGCTTTATTGCCTCTTTGCATTTCTGTCTTGTAGTTAAATGTATAAATTTAATTACATTTATACATTCAATTACAGAAAAAAGCAAAGTCTGAAAAGAACAATATATATTTTCTCTATTCTACCTCTAAACAATCAGGATATAATGCTTAATACACAGGATAAAAAATTATATCATAAAAAAGAGCATATATATATATATATATATATATACACAGATTGGGACCATTTACACTAATATTATTATTGTGTCCATTATCCCTTCCATTTTATCTACCTGCTAAGGAGAAATATTCAATTTGCTCCACATAATCAAGTGAGACTAAGCCCATGTTAACAAGGTGTCTTTAAGAGGTCCTTGACACGGAAAAGTATGAAAATCCCCGCTGCATATCAGCAACAAAAACAAACAAACAAAAAAAAACTTCAATAAAATTACTTCATTCTACCCCTTGCCATTTTTAGTGCTTCAGGCATAATTCCTGCTTTACCCTGCTGATAATTCAGCCCTGCGGGGTTTGAAATTGGGGGCAAGTGCAGTATATTTTTCATAACTTAATTGTTAAACAGTATTTTATAGTTTTACATACCCTCAAACTATCAAGCAATCCCACATGGTGATTGGTTGAACAGGAAATCCATGGCTGCCACAGCAAAGAAATAAACAGTATTATTATGTTAATGGAAACAATTAAAATGTTCTTGTAATTCAGGAAAAATGAACCAACTCTTCACCTCCTGCTAATGAATGAGAACGAGAAGCAGTATTTATCTTTGCCTCATTTGCACTGTTTGGCCAAAAAGTGGGGGGCACAATAAAAGGCTGGGGGTTAATGATGTGCACAGTGAGAAGCACCCAAGGGAGAGACGAATATGCAGAAAACAGCAGCATGGTGCCGAGGTGAGGAGAGGAAGAAACACACAGAGTGATGAGAAAGGTGAAAAGCATCTGAGAGCTTTCGGACCATGTTTCTAACTTTATCATCTCATCGGACAGGGGGCACAGCATCACAAGAAGGTTATACATCCTTTTAAATGCAAACTCAAAAATAGGCCCAGTTCAAGCAGGTGCAGCTTTGAACAATATGTCCTTGGTTGCAGTTACACCTTGTTCCAGTGTCCTGTTTGATCTGCTGATTTGCTTCTTTCAGTTTAACAGATCTCTTAAAGGTCTCCTCTCTTATAATGTTCTGTGTTTGTATCTCATTTCATTCTCATGTTCTGTGAGAAGTCAGAAATGATTTTGTTGAACATCTGGGGGCTTTTTTTGGGGGGGGGGCTTCTGAGTCACTAGATTTTCTTTGGTAAAGAGTATTTTAGGCCATTGTGTTCCATTTCTGCTACCTTCCTATGTGGTTTATCTTTCATGTGGCTGGATTATCTCATTTCCTAGTCCCTGGTTTTGAAACCTCATGAAAACTCACAGAGTAAAGAAGGGTCTGTGCTGGTCAAATCTACTCTTTTTAAATCTTTTCCCCCTCATCAGCATGGTGAGATGGAACCAAAGATTGGAAAGCAGTTATTACGGTCAAATATTTTGTGTAACATTCTAAGATTAGATTGTAGTCTCCTGGTTAATTTTGCACCGGTGAAATGTTTTTACCACAAAAGGGAACAGAACACAAGAGCCAAATGGCACCGGACGAGGCATAGTTCCCATAAATCATTAATGAAAATAAAATGCAGTCGAGTGACTCAACATTTACTGAACCATTCATCACAGCCCTTATTGTAAATGATGGACTTTTGAAACAATGGTTGCTGATTTGGTGAAATCAGAAGGTCACAAATAGCAGCCTCTACTTCCTCACTGATTCATAGTTGTGCTGGGTTACAGATGGTGAGCAGGACTACACTGAAAGTCACCTAAGTCGAAGTCGCACAACCTGGATTTTCTAGTTGATTGGCTTCTACAGGTGTCGATTGTACCTAACATTAATTCCAGTAAAAATCATCTCCTAAATCGGATCATACAAGTTGGATTTTCATCTACCTTGATTTAAAAAATGTTTTTAATACAGACATGGTGCTAGTGCCCAATCTAGAACTGATTGGCTATGGGAGTGGCTACTGTAAAGAATTTGTAGAAGCAGCCATTGGCTTTTCTTTCCACTGAAAGACTCTCAGTGCATACATCACTTTAAAAAATAAGAATTGAGTGCAGTGAATTTATTTTTGATTTTTGCTAATCCACTCAGGGTAAGAAGTATTTGGGTGTATTTTATTAACATTTGTATTTATACATACATATATAAATCTGTTAATAAGTGGTGAAAATGAAGGTTCTACAATGTCTTTCAATTTGACAAGGCCGAGGCCTATTAACTTCTTGGTAGTCATCATGATTGACTACAGCTGGTAATTTCTCTTTGCCAGCATAAAAAAGATTTGTCCAACAGCACTCACTGGATTGACCAATACTCAGAACAATGGAAACATCCAAGAAACTCAGTGATCTCTAAGAAGGAGAATTGTAAATTGATGCAAGTTGGGAAGATGGAGCCATTTCCAGACAACTGCAGATTCCAGTTATACTGTTCACAATGAAGCCAGTTTTACATCGGGGGGGGGGGGCAATCAAGAAAGAAGCCCCTTCTCCAAAATGGACATCATCAAACATGACTGAGATTTGCAGTTGCTCACACTGACAAGCCAAATGCCTTCTGAGGAAAAGGTTTACCAGCTGCTTTAACATCATCCTTAACATCTGTCAAGCATGGTGGTGGCAGCATCATGTTCTGGTGTTGTTTTGCTGCCAGTGTTACCGGTCCATTTCACAAAATGAATGAAATAATGAAGAAGGAGGACTACCTCCAGATTCTTCCAACTTCACCTTAAATCAACAGCTAGATGGTTGAAATTTGGATATGATTTGGTGTTCCATCAGGATTGGCCTTTGAGGAAAAACTGTGGACTATGCTTAAAAGCCGGGTCTGTGCCAGGAAACCAACCAATTTAAATTAACTGTTCCAGTTCTGCCAAGAGAGTGGTCAAATATCCAGCCAGAATTATATTTGATCCCATATGTATATTTTGACCTGGTGTGGATTAGAGAAAATCCAAATAAATTAAAACTTGTGCGCCCAATTATTTATTTATTTCTTTTTTTAAGTCATTAAAGATGTATGCTGTACAATCATTCCACCCTGGAAAAAGAAAAATTCAAAGAAATCATTAAAAGCCCAAAATTCATGGCATTCATGTCCATGACGAGTGGATCTAAACTTCTTAACCACAACTGTAACTGTGCATAAAGATAGTTTGAGATATGCTGATCCATCGTGAATGTGTTGCATGTTCATTCAAACATCCATCACAGCAAGAGAGAAAATACAAATAATATATAAGTTTGAAGACTGCCTGTGAGTCATGGCATTTAACTTAAATGTCATGTCTAACGTTTAGCATTTCATGCAACAAACTATCTTGCCTGTGGTATTGTTTTCCACTGAACCCTGCTGCTTTGAGTGAGCGCATGTTACCAGTTTTAGAAAATGTGGATGGGGCTTTAGCAGCCTTTTGTGGGCAACTTTCATCATTCATCATTTAACTTTCACCGCAAATTTTTTTGTCTGGTTGTGTTTAGCATTAAGACCAAAGTAATTTTCTCCAATCACACTGCGCAGTCTGCAGTTACGGTCATGAGAAAATCATATACATGTGGATTTAGTTCCACATTGACAGTGCACAGTGAGGCGGTCACAGGATAACAATGAAAGGTTAATGTGACTGAACAAAGCAAGATAACATTTGTCTTCTTTCTTTGTTTGTCCACAATATTTGTCTTACAAGTGAGATGTCATAATTACTAAATGTTTTTATGTATAAAAAAGCAGCCATAAATTTTGACATTGACCTAGCATAAGAATGTCGACCTGGACCTCCAGGTACTGTGAGCCACTTTATGGCATTTTGATCTTGGGCAGCAATAGATACTCGGTGTCCTCACAGCAGTTTACCTTTAACCACCACATCCAGCTGCTTCCTATACCCATGTAGAAGTTTCTGTTGTGGTTTACTTAAGATTCTCATGTCTACTGTGTATAAATGGGTGCCATAAAGTGATTGTGTCCTGTTATAAAGCCTTACCAGAACAACTGGAGTGCATTAGCAGAATGTTAGCATTTTAAGAGTAAAGTCAAATTTCAGAGACATATTTCATATATCAATGCTGCATCTAAAAAAAACAAGCTTTGAAAAAACTGACATAAAAATTAGACTTTTTTTTTTAGGAGAAAGTCAAAATAGTAATTTTAGCCTTTTTATTTGAGACTAGCTCATGATCGCCACCTGGCTGAATTGGAGCCAATTTACAGTGGCGTTATTCGGAAGTGGAATATTGAAAATACTGACATTAAATACTGTACATAATTATAAATTTAAAGTATCTACATCTTCTTGTCATATTGTAATTTTTATTCCAGTGATTGTGATTGACACTTGCAGACGCTGTTACTTTATCCAAAATACTGGATATGTTTATTGAATACAATGCGTAGTTAAAGATTAAAGCAGTGGTTTCTTCTTGGCTTAGGATCACCCCCCGAAAAAAGTCTCCTTGTCATGTTTCAGATTTCCTTGAGTTGTTAACAAAGAGACATTACCCCAATAAACTTCCCATGCGGTTTCATTTAACCACACACCACAAGAATTTGAGGCACAGAGATGTAAAGTTATCCCATCTGGATGTAATTTTTATAAACGACAAGATTACAGAAGTTGGCACAACCCTCCAACCAGTGTGGGGAAAACTGAGTCAGATGTGGTAAACCAGAACAAACACCACTGGCATCATAGCAAACAGAGGTGGTTTGAATTCACCTCAGAGCATAGAAGTAATTTAATGAGTTGCTAAAGACGACCATACAGTGTGGATTTACTGGTTAACTGATTTACATGTTTCTGTGCACAAGGCTCTCCTAAAAAACAAATTAAAAAAAAAATCCCACAACATGCATTTATTAGAAACACATTTTTATCTGACAAGGAGAACGGATTATGAAGCACAGACTTAAGATCTGGAATGCGACTGTTTCTTATTAACCCTCGGCTGCTTCATCCCTCCATCAGACACTCCCACGCTACCCCCTAGCTCTTCCTCTCAGTTTTCACTTAATATTGTTTTTCCTGTTTTTCTCAGCATCTCTTAAAGCCTCTTGATTCTCCTTCAGCCTTCCTCTCTCCATCCTCTCCCTCATTACTTGTTCGCGCTGTGATTCGGCTGCTTTGATTTCAATCTGCTTGGATCTCAGTGAGAAGCTAGCAGAGGCTGAGCTGCGTGGAGCATTGACTTCCAAGATTAAAATTTAATATTCTCCCCAGCAAAAAGAAACTGGGATCAACCTTAACACTTACTACACTTTCGAACACTTTCAGCTGGAGCGTGTGCTGTCTGTGGACTGTGTCTTGACCGCTGAAATGTTTACGACAGCAATGAAGTACTTCTTAAACAGTTTCCTAACACCCCGAGCCTTCAAGTAAACTATGGAGCATACTTTACAATGTATGCCTTTTATTACTTTGTGTGTAAAACTGTGCAGTTGGTTCAAGCTCACCACCTTATAGAGATAACAGCAATTTAATATTTTAGGCTGGAATTTTAGTGATGGTTTATGGTCATAACTTGCTTCCAATCTGTAATAACTGCAATATAGCATTAATATTAGCATGTGCGAATTAGAATATCCAAGGTTTGTTCTTCTAAATAGTTCAATCTGAAGGTTATTTTTAATCACATAGGTTTATAAACCGAGAATTATCCAGATAAGCTGTTCTATATAAGATATGATAGCCTGTAAAGCAGTTTTCTCATGCTTGACAAAGCTCCTTCACAGAAGACTCAATGCAACTTGTGCAGGTAGCTTTGTTGTTCTGACAAATACAGATTTCCTGTGTTAAATGGTGGATTTCCCCCTTTTTTGAAAGGTCAGGTTGTGTCTGCAAAGAGATTTAATCAGCTTTCACTGTGCAGAGATCTCAAGGTCAACAGACAAAAAGGGTATCACAATAGGATTTTGTAATAAATGGGGAAGAATAAAAATAAACATAGACTTAAGAATAGTGAAAACAAATGAACACAGTGACTTTTTGGCAAGAGAACTGGTTGCTTTTTCCCCTTATAAAGACTGTCTTCTTGCACAGTGAGAATGTTAAAACTAAGGGCAAAAATGTGTGCTTGCTCATAGCTGAAGTTTTTGGTTTTTGCTTTTTGAAGTTTTTTTTTTTTTTTTGCCTTTAAGCAGTTGATGGTTGGCTGGTCAGTGATTGCAAATCAGTAGAGATTTCTGTTTTGCCTTTTTGTTTCAAGACCATCTGGTAACCATTGATTAATAGATTGTGCTTCCATAGGTACTCTCCACTCCTCTTTATCTTTTAAGCGTCTCTTTCCTCTGCAGGGGGATCACACGTGGGCCACCATGTTGGGACAGAGCGTGCGGTTACAGCCGGTTCCCATCCAGAGCCTGTCAGAGCTGGAGCGAGCCAGGTTACAGGATGTGGCCCTGTACCACCTGGAGGAGAGGGACCTGGACTT
Source organism: Pterophyllum scalare (assembly GCA_024447675.2). Lineage (NCBI taxonomy): Eukaryota > Metazoa > Chordata > Actinopteri > Cichliformes > Cichlidae > Pterophyllum > Pterophyllum scalare. The sequence continues at coordinate 8,693 of JAMQGT020001236.1, read as the reverse complement.
CAAGATCAGCATACCCAAAGGTACAGGGAATGGCGGTGATGGCTGTACTGGTGGCTGAGTGCAAACTGGATTCATAAATGCTTTCCAGTGTTTTCGTGAGTTTTTAGGATTCACTTTCTGCCTTTATTGATTTGTAGGCTCCTATATGCATCGAGAATTAGTTGTTTTTACACTAAATATGAAGACAGTGAAAGGAGTTGGGAAGCCTGAAGCCAACCTAAATGTTAAGGTGCATATCACATAACCAAGAGCTTTTGTTATATATGCGCTGAATGAAAACGTCAAAGGAGAAGGCAGTCAGGCAGAAACAGTAAGCCTGGCTCTGGCCAAAGCTCAAAATTTTGAATACGTTCATTTATTAATAAGTAGCATATTTTTTTTACTTAAAAAACAGAGTAGAAAAGACGATTGACAGTTTTGTATGTATTTCATCGCTTTTTTGATTAAACAAAGATAGCTTAAGTATGAAATGATTTGCCATTTAACTCCATAAAATATGTTTCAATGTAAGTATGTCAGTCAGCAGTTTCTGATGAAAAAGGACAGAAGCAAAGGGCTTTATTGTTGTCTTATAGTGATGTTCTTAGTGTTCATCACCGAGATTATGGACGCACAGACATAATCAGACACAGTATTAGGACAGGCAATACCCCACCCATTAAATGAAGGGCTTACAGGACATCACCCAACATCAGATCAGAGATAGACAGGCAAGTTCAGCGTTTCCTTTCGCAGGATATCATTGAAGAATGTTGTATCCCAGTCTTCCCCTGCCATTCTCATGGGGAAAAAATATGTCAGCTACAGATTCTGCACTGATTACAGGATGCTAAATGCAGCCACCATTATTCAAATACATATCAAGCAAAATATATTTGATCTTTATCAAACAAAATTTAGAGTGGCGCTCTAATGGGAGCTGAAACCTTGTCTCCTGTATAAAAGTCTTGAGGATTATGATTTCAAACCCTAAAATGCCTCCATATTCCTTTGGTTTCATATTATTATGTTTTAATAAATTCAGGAAGGAAAACTACTTGGTTCCATTTAAAAATAAATAAATAAAAAAGAGCATTAGAGACTCTTAGGAAGGTTCTGCCCCATTTACTTTAGAAAAGAAAGACCATAAATAGCAAATATGCTGATTTGATTAAGTATTTGTGAACCATCACAAAAAACCTAATCTGAGAGAAAATAAGTTTCATTTGACAAATGATTGATAATCTGGTTAAATTGTTAAATTGTAAAGGAACGATGTAAATGTTTGGATATGGGGCTATGCATGGTGTAAGTGTGGTATGCATTAAAGTTGTAAATCAGTTTTTAAACTTTGGCACATACTGTAGGTATGCAGGCAAGTAGGTGAAGGGTTAAAGACAAGGAAAAAAAACACTGTTAGACTATGAAATTCACAGGGGCAGTGCATGAAAATTTCTCTGCTACAATGGATTCCCAGGCTGGTGGAACTGATGAAGGACAAATTAGTTTTTGTGATTTTCTTGACCATTGTGGCCACTTTATCATAGACGTTGACTAGTCGGTGTTGGTGGTGAGGACTGGCATCCCCAAAGTTTGAGAATAAAGGTTCATGATGGCCGTGTGAGTCTGGCGCCAGTTAAGATGATTTGGTGAACCACACTCCCTTAGAAACTTTGGTTGAACCAAAGCAAGAACAACAACTCTGACTGTCGAGGGAGCCATAACAGCCTGCCTGTGAATCTGAGGAATGAGTGTGAAGCAGGAAGACATTGAGGATCAGCCAGAACACAATCCAGGGTGTCAGTTTGATAAGGAAGGGGCAAGGGATGCAACCTGATTTTTTTAAAAATTCACTCTTTATCTCAAATACCACTGGATAAGATTGTGATTGGTAATTTATTCTTGCTTTTGGGGTGATAATATGAGGGATATCTGGTTAATATTCACTCCTTAAAAAATAACCAGTAGTGTTGTTTCCAGTGGTGTAGATCAGGGGTCATCAACTACATTTGTCCAAGGGCCGGAATTTTTCTCGGCAGACACAGTGAGGGCCAGATGCTCTCGTAAAGTAAAATAAAATGAGCATTAAACCCTAAGTAATATATTACTTAGGATTTAAAGTAATATACACCCCCGCGAGCAGACCCTGTAAGAGACCCTCACAGGAAAGGAGATGGGAGCCCCGCGCAGCAACTAGTAATGATCCTTCCGCAGGTTCACCGACAGAAATCCTCTTTTAGTTAGACAAGTTTGATCGCCAAACATTTTTTTCAACACAAAACAAGGTTAGACTCACCTTCAGCTGTGTTTAAATTCTGATCACCACCAACAAAAGCCGGCTCCCCAGTGCAACCAGAAAATTCTTGAAGTCACATGGTCCAGTCCCGCAGGCTGCCAGTTGACATTCCCTTGTGTAGATTGTATTTTCTCACTATGTACCTTAGACATGAAATACTTTACAGAAGTGTGTAAACAAACATATCTCTGGAATGGTGAAGAAGGTGGTTAAGGAGAGATTGGAAAACTCAACACTCTTCCCCCCTGCTTCTGTTTACTTACATTCCTCATCCTTCTGCTGGCCTTTTTCTCCCCTTTTGGAAATCTTGTTTACCCTTTTGAACTCCAAAGGGCTAAATCCATCTAATAAAGTTGGCGAGTTTCATTAATAAACTGTAAATCCCCAACACACCTCGCAGGCTGCAGGCTGGGAGGTTTCATCTTGTGTTTGTTGAAGCTGGTAGGGTTAGTGAGGTCAGGCGGATCACAGGGGCTGATACTGAGGAAATACAGCTGATTATTCAAGCAGTGTGTTTGTATGTGTGATCTATTGGTGGCTTTTCTCCTGTGAGACCAGCTGGTATGTAAGCCTCTTTTCTCAGACTCAGAAGCTCTCTCCCATACTACAGTTCTCTTGGAAGGGTTATTAAACATTTGACCTGCTCAACTCTGACCATGCTGCAGATTGAGGCCAAGTTTACTTATGGTTTCCAATTAATAGTCAAGCTCGATTATACCTCGCCAGTGGTCAAGGGCTTTTGAATTCCCCTTTGGGTTTAAAATTTCCAAATGGGATACAACCACTTTACTTATGCAACTTTTCACAATGCATGGATGCACCAAACTGGCTCTTAAAGGGGCTGTACAGGGATTTTTGTGTAAACAAAATTTCTGTGGTACTAAGGTGCGGCCCTCCACAGCAGTCCCAGTTTCTCATGTAGTTTCTTTGGAAAAAGGACTTTCCCACCCCTGACCCAAAAGAATGTATGGCGCAATGAAGGGATGATTATAATCCACAAGTGGGGTTGGATTCTAGTGCATTGGGCATTACATAGAAGATCAACCAAATCAGGGAAAGGTTAGTTCCTAATTCCTTCTGAATCAGCTGCTTTAGCTTCAGCATATTTAATGAAACCATGCAAAATTTCACCTTGACACATGAATATTTTTGAGTCACATGCCCTTGTAACTCAGAAAGCAGATCAAAATTGGGCTTTTTAATCCAACTGATTTTTAAGCCCTCATAACTTAACAGGGCTGAAAAACGCAATTTAAGCTTTTTTAAAGCACAAAACCAAACCGGTTTTACATCCAAGCCAAGTTTGATGAGCTAAAGCCAAAATCTCTCTTGTTGATCAGTGCATTTTTTTCCTATAGCCTACTTTGGATAACAGAAACAAGCACTGGTACGTGGATATTTGGTTTGCTTTCTGATAATTTACTGGAGAAAACTTTAAAAAGTGCATTTTAGGTAAATGTTCAAGAGTTATATCACCATGTGGGAAAGGTGGCTAATCAAGACAGGTTACAGCTTACCTGCATTTTTTATGCCAGGCACATATTCCAGCTGTGATTCAATCTTCATATAAATGATGGCTGTAGCTTTGTGAAAAGTACCATAAACATGAACATGATGGTTGTCAAAACAAGTCTGGCTGTGTAGAAGTATAGGCAAAAGCATATCTTGACTTTCTTGGACTCCGTCTCAGTAAACCTTCTTGGTGAGTTCAGGTCCCGTTTGCTAGATTAATGTCTTATTCAATAAAATATGGTAAATTTAGTAAATTGTGGTCACTATTGGGGTCAAAGTAGAGGATAAAGAAGGATATGCTTTACGACATGCATATCTAACAACTAACAAATTGCTACCATATGAGTCTGTCATCAGTTTCTCAGACTGATTCACTTCTCATTTATAATGTCCAGATTCGAAGTACCAAGATGTCGAAGGCCGAAATGCTCATCTTGAGACTTTATGAAAGAACCTCTGTGTCTAGTAGGAGACATCAGGGTGGTCATCTTTTATATAAAGTCCATGGACTGCGCTGGAGAACTGGTTTCACCAACTGCACCAGCTTCTGATATTCACTTAACAGTGTTGGACTGAAACTCATAGTTTAGAAATGTGGTCAAATGTGTGATGTATGAATTTCCTGTCTTGAAGAAAATATTTGCAAAGCTGCTTCAAAGTTTAAAGTTTGCTAAATTACAGTTTTCTTTTTCTGGAGTGCACATTGGCCATGATGCTGCTGCAGATCAGCCACTCCAAAGTGTACCTTTTTTAAGCTGTAATTAATTTGTCTCATTTTTCCAATGTCTTTGATTGTAGTGGTTGGGTTTTTTTAGTGCTAACTTGAGGAAAAAGGAACCTGGTAAACAGCCAGTGTCCAGAAAATTTTGATAGAACCCTATTTAGATTTCTGTATTTGAGTTCTTTGCAGCTGTTATGTGGATGTCTTTGGACGTCTGTGGACCTATGACGTTCAGGACCTTGTGTTGGAGGCCTTCAGGCATTCAAATCAGCCTCAAAAGTTTGGAATGTTTGGATGTGTTTGGGTTGTCCACTGATGTCCAAAATAAGTTTTGGTGCCTGTATATAAAAGGCTTTGTTTGGAGGTCTAGACGCTCACTGCGTGCCCTCTATCTGGCTCTGGCAAACATCTGAGACATCGCAGACAAACTCATAGCCTGGTTGTTTTGGGTTTTTTTCTGTCTTTTGGTTTTTCACAGATGTCCAAAATAAGTATGTGTGGAGGAATTTAGCGTTCATAAGATGCCCCAGATATTATTCTGGTCACTCAGGCAGCACATGTTGAGATTAACCTTTGAAAAAGGACGTTTTCAACAGATGTTTAGTGGAAGATAAAACAAGTTGCAAGCAGTCCAGTATTCTTGTAAATCATGAGATCTACAAATAAATAGCTTCTTTTTCTCATTTACTATTCTTATTGTTCCTCACTGAGATCTTGTTTGTTCTGTTATAGATTTACTGGCATACTTAATCCACTGTCTTCTCATTTTACTCAAACTGTTGGAAGTCAAAGATTCGAAACCTGCGTAAGCATATGCTACTCATGTTGTGAGTCACATTTTGTGTCCTTACAGTGTAAATATACTTTAGAACTAATACTTGGTTTGATTGGGAATCCACCATAAGGAGATAATGTTTCTTCGGTATGACACATCCTGTGAGACTCCCTGCACTCGCTGCTTTTGAGAAATGTTCTTGCTCATCTCTCGAGTTCATATATGTTTGCCCCATCAGGTCAGGGTTCAATTAAACAGTAGCATTAATGGGAAAGATGAGTAATCCACTTTATATCTGCCGTTTTCTTGATCGTTTTGTGATATACATACTTTTATTTTTCTCTGCAGTGCTGCGACAGTTGTGATCGCTATAGAATTCCTTAGCGTATGTTATTTTAATGTTTAAACATCACCACTAGATAGACTTCCCACATGGATGAAATAATCTGGGCTGTATGGAATGCCTTGTGTTCCTTTAAAAGGCCCAACTTTGATTTAGCGATTTACTGACACAAACAATTTCTTCCAGCATACGTAAACCCAGTGAGAGGGAGAGGCTGTGCAGCTTGTAAAACAGCACACACTCATACTTTCCTTGTTTCTTTATGAAGTCAGCCTTTCGGGTAATGAGTAGCAGCAGCAGCAGATGTAATGAACTTAATTAACCAGAGCAGTTTGTGTGAGAAAACTAAAATGAGCAGACAAGTGAACCTAATGGACTGTTTTAGGTAACAAAACACCATATAAGTGCATGTGTAAATGAACTAAAAGCACCCAGTGTATTTATGCTTAGAGGTGATGTAATGCAGTTATTAATATGCATGCAGATATTCCATAATCTGAAAATAAACGACAGACTACCACCATCTGTCTGTGACAGGAATGTGCTGAAAACATTTGTAATAGCTTAGACGAACTAATTTTATCGACCCTAAAAATGACTCCTGTAGCTCTCATTGATCTGAAACACCAAACTTCTCTAGGCCGTGCTCCATATGAGCTTAAATTGGAACAACAAAGGTTCAAAAGACTTTTCTGTATCATATAGTGACAGTTTCTTCTGCCCATGTTGCAGACAAAGCGCTCTCTGAGTAAGTGTGGGAATATTCCTCCTTGGTTTCTCCCCTGGGCTGTAATCTCTCCAGGCCACCCAGGCCAGTCTCAGCATCACCTCCCGTTGCGCTCCCTCCTATCTTTTGTTGCTCTTTCTTCTCTCTATCCCTGTATGTGTTTTCATTCCTCGCATTTCATCTCACTTTTTCTCCATGTCCCTGCTCCCTTTATTCTCTGGGTGCTTCATCTTGCTTGAACTGAAAGAAGTAATCCATCCCACACAACGACGGCTGACACATATTACACTGCACAAACGCTCTCTAGTGTGTTTGTGCAGTGTAATATGTGACAGCCTTCACATTTATTTTTACGCATGGCCATGTGTGCAGGTATTTGAGCGTTCATGCACCCTGGGTGTGTTTTTTTATTTTTGCTGGCAGGGTCCAGGGAATTTTTTGTGAAATGTCTCAGTACTTTTGTGACAGATTTGCTCCCATTTGGTGTGGTTTGGAGTTCATTCTCATGCCCTGTTCTCTGAGTCGCTGCTCTGCAGGGACTCCGAACTAACTCGCTCACCGCTTCCTCTCAGTTTCATCCTTCAAACACTTTCTCTCCTCACTTCAGTTTGTCTTATTCACACTGTAACCTTATGACTTTTTTTTTAACCTTTTGTTAGGCCTGTGCTTACAATCTTTAAATGTTTGTTGAAGCATGGCATGGGGAATGTTGAAATTATAATCTCATAATCGCTGAGATTATGAGTTACTAGTCAAGTATACAACAGCAAGATATGACAAGCATGCATTAAAAAGACGAAGAACCTTTAAATGCTTAGATAAACAGAAATATACAATCATCGGCTTGGACAACTTTATTAGGTACATCTTGCTACTTCTGGGTCGGACCCATTTTTCCTTCAGCGCTGCCTTAATTCTTTGTGACACAGAATCAACAAGTTGCTAGAAACAATCCTCAGAGATTTTGGTCTACATTTACATGATAGCATCATGAATCTCAAATTCCACCACATCCCAAAGGAGCTCTATTGGATTGAGATCTGGTGACTGTGGAGGCCATTTGAGTAAAGTGAACTCATTGATGATTTGAGCTTTGTGACACGGCGCATTATCCTGCTGGACCAGCCATCAAACTAAGGAGCCCAAAGCCTGCCAAAAAAATATCCCCCACACCATCACACCACCAGCACCAGGTGGCTGCTGTAGCCCATCTGCTTTAAGGTTTAATGTGCTTTGTGTTCAGAGATGCTCTTCTGCATACCTTGGTTGTAAAAGATGATTATTTCTGTTACTGTTGCCTTCCTATCAGCTCAAAGCAGTCTTTCATCAGCAAGTATTTTCACCCAGAGAACTGCCACTCACTGGATATTTTCTCTTTTTCTGACCAATTTCTGTAAACCCGAGAGATGGTTGTGTGGGAAAATTTCTAAAAACACTCAGACCAGCCTGTCTGGCACCAACAACCATGCCATTTAAATCACCTTTCATCCCCATTTTGATGGTCAGTTTGAGCTTCAGCAGGTCGTCCTGACTGTGTCTGCACGGCTAAGTCAGTATAACACTCAAAATGAAAGTTTTCCTATATAAAGCCTTTTGCCTTTAACCATTAATATGTTTAATGCACTTCTAACTTGAGAGACTTTTTCTTTTTTCCACCACTAAAAGCCTAGTCTCTTCAAATATTCTTTAAATTAAATTTAAACACATAGAATAACTTTGTTTTTCACAGGGATAATTAAACGTCTTATTTAAAACCACCTATACTGTATCTCTTCATTTATACACTATGTAGACAAAAGTATTGGAATACACCTCTTGACTGTTGAATTCAGGTATCTTTGAGAGGCATATTAAAATCAAGCACCTTGCCGTGCTGACTGCCTTTACAAATATTTGTGAAAGAATGAGTTGTTTATATTTTAGACCGTAAGTATGGTACTGTAATAGGATGCCACCATTGCATCGATAGTCGTTGTCTGCAGAGTCTGGTGAAGTGGGAGGGGGGACAAGCTGATGTGCACTCAGAAAGGCGAGAAGGCCAACCGTGGCTGGAGCACTCGTGGATCAAAGGAGACAAACTCTACTTGGTGTGCTGACAGTACTGATTTTGATATTTAGATTCTATTTGAAAGATTGTGCTGACTGATAATAGTGAAATGTCTTTCATTAGTAGGAGGTATCTTCAGGTGTTCAAGAGAAAAGAATAACAAGGTCAATGCTTCTCAGTAAGCATGACATATTTTGCTAAATATATGAAAAGAATGAATGCATAAAGGTATTTCTTTTGGACTTTTTTCCTATTATGAAGCAATACGTAACTGAACTAGTAAGAGGACATAT
>JAMQGT020001234.1:0-14033 GCA_024447675.2 Pterophyllum scalare | reverse complement strand
ATGTCATTTTACTTCGTTCAGTTACGTATTGCTTGTACTTACATACATGAAAATACAGTATATAAAGCAAAAATAGTTTGTACCATTCTAATGAGCTTCAAAGTCAATATTTAGTGTGACCAGCAATATTCTTCAACACAGTCTGAACTCTGTGAGGCAGCTTTCTGTAATTTCTTTAAGGAGTCTTCAAGAATAGTTCTCCAGGCTTTCTGAAGGACATTCAAAATGTCAAGATACTTAGTTAACGTAAACTTAACTTAAAGTCAGATTAGATGAAGAATTACTCATTACTAATATAAAAAGTAAATTCTCGTTAGACAATTCACATCCTTAATGTGGCATCTTCATGTATTCATGATTTTATTTTATTTTGTTCGACTAAGCCTTCTGGTTAAACGTCCCAATTCCAGTATGTAATAGCCCTGATTCACAGTCTTCAGTCCTGTCTGCTGTGGTTTGGGGTTTGGGGACAGTGGCATTGAGGATCTTATCAAAATTGATGAAAGAATGTAGAAACATATATTCAGAATTTGATCCATGGTGCAGCATTTTTGGAAAGCATCTGGTTGGCAGTAGCTTCATTTTTCAGCATAACAATGATCTCAAACACACTGCAGTAAAAGCACTAAAGTGACATACTGGTAATAATTTTTTATTAGATTTATTACAGAACAAGATACAAATATGAGATAAACATGCTTGTATGGCAACTCACATTAAACATATCTAAGCATTGTGTATTAGCAAAATCTGTTTTCATATTTGTAACAAATTGCTTGAAAATCAGTTAAAAATTATGTGCGTTATCACTGTTTTTTATAAAGTGTAGACCTCTGTAACAGCGACTAATGTGGCATCTATAGTTGTATCACGGGTAATAGGATCCAGCTTTATAGATGGATTCAAGATCGGTACATAAGAGGTCGCTGCTTCTTTTATTTTGACTCTGTACAAATGAGCTGAACTGTATGTGACTGATTGACAGTAAAAGCCACTCACATGTCTTTAAGTAGAATACCTTAAGTGTGAAGCAGCAGCATTAGGAAGTGTTAGCATCAGCACTAACTTTGAGAGTAAAATTATGTAAAATGGTGGCAAGAATGGTGCATTATGCCACTAACAATGACTACAATACAACACAGAGCAACACAATCATAAACAGCTATCTTCCCTATATAATGCCAACAGTTATTTAAGGTTGAGCTTTGACTTCATGAAAATTACAATGATTGCAACTTTAACGTATTTGACATGGAACAATTTCCTCACTCTCAGGTATGGAAAGCGTTGCAGCTCAGGAGGATGTGGTTGCAGAACTTCTGTTTGGTGGTGACAGCAACAGAGACCAAAGATCAAGGTAAAGACCCTTAAAAAGAGAAACTGAAGGGGTACGTGTGACCTTGAAGCTTTTACATTCTTCTCTCATTTGCTCTCATTTCCTCTGTCTGTGCCTTTCAACAGATATGATGACTCTTACATGTGGTGATTCTTCTCCCTCCTCATCGGGCATTCCCTCTGGGTACATCTCAGAATGCACCTGGAGGGGCCAATATGTGCCTCTTACCCCTGACCTCTAAACCCATCAAAAGACCATCCTTGATGGAACGCAACCTCCTTCTGTCTCTCCTGTTGTTGACTCACATCTCTGTCACCCCAACAAAACTGTACATAATTTATTATTGAAATAAAAAATATATGTATATGAATCACAGAAGGTGGAACTGTGTCTGTATGTGTGTGTGTGTGTGTGTGTGTGTGTGTGTGTGTGTGTTTGTGTGTGCGTAATCACTGGTGTCCTTTACTGTCTATCATTATGTGGAGGAGATCGTTCTTGTTTTGCTGTTGGTACTGTCAGAATACATGAATCAAAATGTTTTCTGTGAGATTAAAATTTCTCAAGGACTCATGACCTCTTTTTGTGGCCTTTTATGCTCATTTCCAACTCCATATTTAAATTCGATTCTCTGCTAGAGTAGCTTTGCATGATTCAGAGTTCAAAATAGTTCTTATTCATCTTACACTGGGCCTTGGTGCATCCTCTCCATTCATTCTCTTTCTGAAATAAGCTGTTTCAGCCCCATCCCCACAACCAACTCCACAATGAACTAAAGCTAAAAGAATGCCAAGAAATAACGGCTATGTCAAAATTGTTCTGAAGAGATGTATTTAAAAATAGGTCTTGTCCATACTGTCATGTAATACAACTTTGTACCACAAGACAGTGTGGTGATTCAGTGCAGTGCCCTTTGAGGAAACTGCTGTTGTGATTTGGTGCTATAGAAATAAAACTGAATTGATTCCGTTCTGCAGAGTCCAACATGAGAGGTAGAGGAAATGCTGCTGTCTGTTTCTAAAACACCCATGTCACGTGACCACCGCTAACTGAGGGTCTGGTGCTTCATCACAGTTTCAGCAGGTGGTGATCCTGCTGCTTCTCGACAGGAGAGGCACCAGGATTTTTAATATTATCACTTCTATTTATTACGAGCGTGAACACGTGCATGTATAAAAGAAAATACCCAGTGTCTCATTATTGTTTTTGCTGTAGATTTTGTCTCATTATTGTTTTTGCTGTAGATTTTGAAGAACAGTGTAGGCTATCATTCCACCTGAACACCAAACCCAATGCGTAATTAAATAAATATTAACAAGATAAAAGCAAAAGAATGACTGCCGTGTGAGCTTCATTTACTTCTATCAGCCGGGAGGTACTGCGATGTACATTCCTTATATCAGTAGACTCCGCCTCTGCAGTCAAAGAGAAAAATAAATCAATATCCTGCAATAAGTGATTTCATCCTCACTCACACTGTTACTGGCATTCTGTGCAGCCAGAAACTGCAAAACAAAAACAAAACAAAAAAACTGTGAAAGCCATCCATCTATTCATTTTCTTCCACTTAACCGGGCCGGGTCAGCGGGAGAAGCAACCCAAGCAGAGAAGCCCAGACTTCCCTCTACCCAGCCACCTCCACCAGCTCATCCGGAGGGACCCCAAGGCATTCCCAGGCCAGCCGAGAGATATAATCTCTCCAGCATGTCCTGGGTCTACCCCAGGGCCTCCTCCCAGTGGAACATGACCTGAACACCACATTGTTCCTCTTGAATCCGGGGTTCAACCAACAGATGGACCCTCCTTTTCAGCACCCCGGCATAGACCGTACCATGGAGGCTGAGGAGTGTGATCCCCCAAAAGTTAGAGCGCACCCTCTGGTCTCCCTTCTTTAAGATGGGGACCACCACCCCGGTCTGCCAATCCAGTGGCACCACCCCAGATCTCCACACAATGTTGCAGAGGTGTGTCAACCAAGACATCCCTACAGCATCCAGAGCCTTCAGGAACTCAGGACGAATCTCGTCCACCCCAGGGGCCCTTCCATTAAGGAGTTGTTTAACCACCTCAGTGACCTCACCCCTAGTGATGGGTGAATCATCCCTCTCATCCCCAGACTCTGCTTCCACTACAGAAGGCATGTCAGTGGGATTAAGGAGGTCTTCGGAGTATTCCTTCCAACGCCTGACAATACCCTCAGTTGAAGTCAGCAGCGCTCCACTCGCACTATTGACCATGTGAGTAGAGTACCGCTTTCCCCTCCTGAGCTGCCTGACGGTTTGTCAGAATCACTTCGATGCCATCCGAAAGTCTTTTTCCATGGCCTCACCGAACTCCTCCCACACCCAAGTTTTTGCTTCAGTCACCACCCGAGCTGCGTTCCGCTTGCATGTCCGTACCTGTGATGCCTCTGGAGTCCCACAGGCTAACCAAGCCCGATAAGACTCCTTCTTCAGCTTGATGGCTCCCATTACCTCCAGTGACCACCATCTGGTTCGGGGATTACTACCATGACAGGCACCAACCACCTTGCAGGCACTCTCGAGCACCCCGCCCAGATGTCATTTGGTGCATAAGTGCAAACAACAGTCAGGACCCATTCCCTGGCTTGAAGCGCAGGGAAGCAACCCTCTCATGTACCGGTGAAAATTCTGACGGGCAGCAAGCCGAGGGGATACAAGAATACCCACCCCAGCTCGCCGCCTCTCAAGGGGGGGCAACTCCAGACTGGAACAGAGTCCAGTCCCTCTTGAGGAGACTGGTTCCAGAGCCCAGGCCATGTGTTGAGGTGAGCCCGACTCTATCTAGTCAGTATCTCTCAACCTCACACACTAGCTCAGGCTCCTTCCCCACCAGAGGTGTGATATTCCATTTCCCAATAGCCAGTCTCGATAGCTGGGGATCGGTCCACCAGGTCCTCCGCCCTTGGCCTTGACCTTGACTGAGGCAAACATAATGCCCACGTCACAGGAAATGTCATCCACAGCAGAATGCAATGTAAATAAAGCTAAGGAAGCTCCCTTTTTCTTTGAGATCTATGTGGAAAGTACACTGCTCAAAAAAATAAAGAGAACACTTAAACAACACAATATAACTCCAAGTAAATCAAACTTTTGTGAAATCAAACTGTCCACTTAGGAAGCAACACTGATTGTCAATCAATTTCACATGCTGTTGTGCAAATGGAATAGAAAACAGGTGGAAATTATTGGCAATTAGCAGGACACACTCAATAAAGGAGTGGTTCTGCAGATGGGGACCACTTCTCAGTACCTATGCTTCCTGGCTGATGTTTTGGTCACTTTTGAATGTTGGTGGTGCTTTCACACTCGAGGTAGCATGACTGCCATTAGGTACCAAGATGAGATCCTCAGACCCCTTGTGAGACCATATGCTGGTATGGATGGCCCTGGGTTCCTCCTAATGCAGGACAATGCTAGACCTCATGTGGCTGGAGTGTGTCAGCAGTTCCTGCAAGATGAAGGCATTGAAGCTATGGACTGGCCTGCCCGTTCCCCAGACCTGAATCCGATTAAGCACATCTGGGACATCATGTCTCGCTCCATCCACCACCACAGACTGTCCAGGAGTTGGTGGATGCTTTAGTCCAGGTCTGGGAGGAGATCCCTCAGGAGACCATCCGCCACTTCATCAGGAGCATGCCCAGGCGTTGTAGGGAGGTCATACAGGCACGTGGAGGCCACACACAATACTGAGCCTCATTTTGACTTGTTTTAAGGACATTACATCAAAGTTGGATCAGCCTGTAGTGTGTTTTTCCACTTTAATTTTGTGTGTGACTCCAAATCCAGGCCTCCATTGGTTAATAAATTTGATTTCCATTGATGAGTTTTGTGTGATTTTGTTGTCAGCACATTCAGCTTTGTACAGAACAAAGTATTCAATGAGAATATTTAATTCATTCAGATCTAGGATGTGTTATTTGAGTGTTCCCTTTATTTTTTTTGAGCAGTGTATATAAAATCAACAACTTCCTCTATCCATGACTCAAGTTTTAACAACACTAATTCCCAAATCCAATAAAGACACTTCCCTGATTGATAACTGGCACCCAATATCATTACTAATTAACAATTATAAAATATTTGCATTAATTTTTGCAGTAAGATTGAAAATGGTACTGGGCTTATTAATTGAAGAAACACAGTCAGGTTTTATGTCCAAAAGACACATAATAAACAATATTAGGCCAGTTATGGACATTAAAGATTACTATTTTAGATGATGATGGTATTGTTCTGTTCCTAGGTTTCTGTAAGGCCTTTGACACAGTGAAGCATCAGTTTATCCTACATTCATTACAGAAATTTGATTTTGGTAGCTACTTTTCTTCTGCTATAAAGACTCTCTATAAGAATAGCAACAGCTCTATTAAACTGCCAGGTGGCACATCCCCCAGACGAGGCTGTTCTGCCTCTCCATATCTCGTTCTGATTGTGGCACAGCTTATGGCATGGCATATTAAAAATAATGCTGTAGAAGGCATCTCCCTCCTTGTCAGCGAACCAATTTTAATATTATTATATAGTTATATAATTCAATATTAATTGCTTAATGGATTTTATTTAATGAAAATAAAAGGTTCTGGCTTTGTGTGAGTCTGAAGAACTGATAACAGGAACTCCCAGAAAGCTTAGTTAACCAACTCTCTGAGGGATGTTTTCCCGGGCTGGGGAGGGAACTTGCACAAACTGAAGCCGACTCAGCCCAGAGACAGCTGAAACTGGTGGAGCTATTCCTAATATTTTGGTCTAACTTTGCGGAGCACTGATTTACTAAGCAACTGAAACAGCATCACGTACTGAAACCCACTGTTCTCTGCAGTCACAGCCGGCAATCGTCAATGTACGAGAATTTCCCCAAAACATGTGCTAATCATAATTACTGATTTAGAATTGCACAGCGCTCGTGTGCGTCATTGTTTAACAGATTGGCGCTATCGGGGTGTGACGATAGTGAAAAATGGCCAACATGTGTCACTGTGGAAATGAGTGTCAGATTTGTCCATCACTACTGAACAGGCAGGTGTGGGTACAGGTGCTCTACTGAATCAAACAGCAAGCACGCGCTGAATCAGCAGCACCAACTCCTGCAAAGAAAACACACTTAGTTGCAAAGATTTGCGCAACAAGGAGCAAAAATGAGAGTGAACGCTGAAGTATCTTTCCACATCATCAGACAGCTCTTGGAGAGTAAAGGATGACACTGATGCGGACCTGGCATCGTTTCTTCTACAGTGATCAAATCAAAGCTGTTAGTGTTTGTAGTGATAGCTTATAAGAGGTGCTACTTGCCTAATGTTACTGACAGTGCAGGAAAAGTGAATCACAGGCCGAATACTGCATTTGTGCAGGAGCAGGCAGCTACACTAACACTTTCTGGTAAAACATTGCCCCCTGGTGGTAAATATTATGGTTAAATTTTGCAATGCGTGACTACAAAAAGCACATTTCAGCCAATTTTCTTCTGATGTGCTGCCCTTTATGAAAACAAATAAACAAAAAAGCAAGGGGGTGGGACTTCTGTGCTCACAGCCATCTGTGAAATGACAATATTATTATCCAGCAGAACCAGAACTAGACAAATCTTTCAGAAACAAAGTGTTAGGGGCAGCCTGCAGCTTGAGATTTTAGCTCACATGTATGGCTTTGCTCATACTCTTAAGTCATTATTTGAAATTTTAATCATGTTCAATATGAGCATCCTCCATTGTAACAGTATAGATATCAGTGCTCGCAAGTGACATCAGAGCCTTAGACTGCAATTTCAAGACTATATTAAAAGGAAATTAATTTTAAAAAGCATATTTATTCAGTTTGACTTATTGTCCATAACTCCAAGGAGGAGAGTTGTTGACAATGAGACAATCTGTCTCTCTTCCTACTTTATCAGTTGGAAACATCTAACAGTTCTGTAGTTTTACGTTGAAAAGACTTAGAAGCTCTTCTGAGACAAGATAGTGCATTTATTGAGGGTTTATATAAACCCTCAATAGAATGCACTACCTTTTCTCAGAAGAGCATAATAGTAAGTGTTTCTGACACTTGCTTGTGGAACTGAGTCAAATTACAATGTGTGTGTGTGGGTTTATAGTTCTTGGACAACAGTGGATCATTATGGTGCTGATGAATAAGATGTTTCAGTGTGTCACAAGATTTGCTGACAGTAAGAAAATATGGTGCTTAATTAAAAACTGTCAGATTGTATCTTTAGAGAAATCTAAAGGGTTAATATGCCATGCACAAAAGAAAAAGGGTACACTTCTCTTTCACAACAATTAAATGCTTTGAGGGTTTAGTGTGGGGACAGTTAGGAACTAAGGCTGGAAGGTGTTGGACCGTTGGGGCTGAAGGAAAAGAAAAATGCAGCAGTGGTACTTTTCCTCAGAGACCAGATCTTGTTGTAAGCTCCATTTGTGGAACTGTAGCATAGACCATCCCCGAATTTTCCTATAATTTTAAATTGAATGTTTGAAACTGCTGAGCGTTACACTTTGTACATGATGAAACTTCACATTTTCATGTTTCCACTGGCTTACAGTGCACTGAATCTCACTTCATCCATCTATTCTCTTAAGCATTATGTAGTTTAGGGTGGGTGAAAGTTGGTGGCGAGTGGGGATGTGGGCTTGTAGGTGGGTGGGTGAGTGGTGGTGGAGTCCATCACAGAGCTAACGCTGTATGTCACAACTGTGTAAAAAGATCCCCCAATTCTGTGTATGCAACAGGGAGAATGCTACACTGTTGAAGCAGGCCATAAAACGTTTGGTATCATTCTTCTTCTTTTTTTGTAAGTAATTCTATGACATATTATGAGGGGAAATACAAATGTGCTCATATTACCCTTATTTGAACATGCTCTTACTCCTTTACACGGTGTCCTCGTGGTTTTCTCGATCATAACATCAAGACAGGAGATGTTCTGTAAACAAAACACGCACTGGCCCTTTAATACCGATATGCGTTAAGTCCCAGAAGTATGGCCAGTTTAACCGGAAGTGGCATGTTTCTAAATGTTTAAAGTATTAAATTCCCCTCCGCTTCTTGCATGCTTGCAGGCTGCTATAGTTTTTTTTTTATTGCAACGGTTCATTTACCTTTATGCGGAAAACCGTAATATAGTGTTTTAATATTTGAATTTAATTTTAAAGTCAGACAGCAAATGCCTTTTATTCTGATTTTTTCCCGGAAATTTAGTGTGTTTTTCTGCGTCTTGCTGTCAGAGAGGGACGCGAGAAACCAGACGACAACAAAAAGCGCACGAGACATCACAGGCAGCAGGAAGCTTGTCTCGTCGTGTTGAAAGGTGGGTGCGTGGCTTTCATACGGCGCAGGTTTCATTTCATTAACAGATATCCTGCACAGTTCAAGTGGAGGCTGTTGTGGTCCGTCTCCTCCCAGCGAGGCTCGTTTATTGTAAGGAGCAGATTTACCGACGCCAGGCTGACAAAGGTGCGTGCGTGTGCGCGTGGTTCTGTCAGTGTATTTAAATAAGCGCGCGGCAGTAGCGCTGCTTTTCAAATGCGCTGTTTGGTTAGCGGGTTTTTTTGTCGGACAGGCTCTCCCCATCTCTCTGTGCCTGTGTGTGTGTGTGTGTGTGCGCGCGCGCGCGCCGCTTTGTTATATATGACTCCTGAAACTAATTAGACTGCGTGCGCTCGCGTCTTTGTTTATTTACCGTGTATTCATGTACCGACGTTAATGATACTGAAGTCAGGCTGCCAGTTAAACGGGTTTAATTAATAAATCTTTCAAACTTACGCAAACATTCACAAACACGCAATCATTTTTATGACCTTTTATTTTCGTGTTCGTTTATAACTCTATTCCATGTTACGCCTGAATTTTGTTTCCAAACGTGTAGATATGACTTTTACTAAAGCCTTTGTCATAATCTTAATTATGGTAGACGCTCATATGTTTAATACCTCTTAAAGTTGTTTCTTTTTCATAACATTTATTATAACCAGCCAAGCATAACAGCTCATTGTATAGCACTTTATTGTCTTTGACGTCATGTGTATTTTTCTGTCTTAATAATGCTCTTGCTGTTAAAGTTAGCTACTGACATGCTTTTCATATTTGTTATGAATGTCAGAGACTCAAAGTAATAATGATTTGAAATAATACACTACATCAGTTAAGTGGCAGTGTAGCTATTATATTTTGCTTTAGATTGGGACTTCAATTTTGGAATAGTAAAAACACCACTATAGCTCAAATTCAAGGAAGGAATTATTTCAAATAACCAGGTTTACTAATGCAGGGTAATGACAGTTAAAACCAAGCTGGTATGTTGTACAACACACAGCAAAACAGCTTTTTCTAGCATGTGTTTTCAGCAATTGTTCTTTACATATAGCAGACCTGTCCTGGTGCAGCTGAGCAGATGGATGATGGTAGGAGGTGGAGGGAGGGGGGCAGGAGTGTTGCATAAATAAGGGAACAAGAGAGGGGAGAGGATGAGAGGAAGGTAAGAAGGAGGGGGACCTGCGAGCGAGGAAAAGCATAAAAAAAATCAGAGGGTACCGAGACAGCAGGACAGTGTGCAGAGCAGAGGATGCTGAGAGGGAAAGAAGTGTTAACAAAAGCGATGAGGAGGAGGGGTGTTTGTTGGAATGTGTGAGGAAGAGGGAAGCAGATGGACTTCACAGCATTTTAAAAGCAGTAGACAGTGTTTGTATGTTAGCTATTGTTGCATTACTACTCATAATGTACATTTATTTGATGAACCTTTGATACAAAGGGTGGTCAGTTCGTAATATCTGCAGTATCAGTGTTTCGCACAGAGTTAGATTGCATTTGTGGCTGCAGGGAGAAAGTGTGTTTGTGTGTATGACAGTAAATAACGGAGTATTAATCAGCTGTCTGTTCAGTAAGTTCTTTGTGTCGTGGATGGGCTCCAACCCCTCAGTCTGCAGCTGTCGCTAGTAGTACTTTTTCTCCTCTGCAGCCTCTACAGTGTAGAACCTGCTTCAGGGTCTAATTAAAGTGGCATGTTTACAACATGCTTTTTTTTCACATTGAAGATTTTTTTGTTTTGAGACAAAAAATCAGAAGAGGGGGAAAAAAATATTTATCACAAAACTTTTCACCAGTACTGGGTTTAAGTTGACCTTATGGGTCCTTCTTCTTCTTTTTTTTTTTTTTTTTTAAAGAAACAGCTGAAAGCTCCCAAACTGGGCTACTCAAAACCAGAATAACTTGGATGTATAAATTGTATTACAGTCTGGAGGGAAAATATGTAAACGTGATTTGGGGGTTCCCCTTTAAGAGCAGTGGGCAGCCACCTAAAGACTGTAAGTTAGTACCTTGGTCAGGGGAATGAACCTGACATGTTTTCAGTCTGGGAAGAAGCTGGAGCTCCTGGAGGAAACTGGACAACCTAATTCAGAATAGAAGGTCTCTGCTTTTCTGGTTTGAGCTTTGGATTGTTTTGCTGCGCGGCAGTAGTGCTAAGCACTGAACCATCCTGCTGCTGTCTCTATATTATGTTTTTCATTATTTTTCATGGAGTTTAGCTGTCAACAGTCTAGTCCCAAACACATTACAGTAATACCCAAGATTAGTGTTTCATGTTACTAATGGATAATAGTGTAGATCTCATCTTGCAGACATTATAGTTTGCATCCAGCCATCCATCCTTCTATCCTGTTCTACATGTTTCACTCTTTACAGCTTCTCTTTTTACGTCATCCCCTCTTGCCTGAGGTGTTGTGTAATGCCTACTTGAGTATAAACAGCAGGATGTGAGTGAAGGTAAAACGGAGGGAAGATAGGTTTCCATGGCAGCCACAAACTGTAACAGCAGCTTGTCATAGCAACAAGTATAGATAGTGTTAAAGGGGGTGTGTGCCTCTTTGTTCTCTTCCCTTTTTCCACAAACTGATATCGTATTGTGTATGTTGTCATGGAAATGTATAGATTAGTCACACCCACATGCCCTCCATCAGTCTCTTTCTCTTTACTTTTCTATCTACCAATCTCTGTCTCTTCTTTCGTCATGCACGTTCAATTCTGGAACAATCAGTGTAGCTCCACTCTCCCCCGCTGACATCACTCTGTCCTGTGTGTGTTTGTTGCACTGTGAAAAACACAAGCATAAACTCTCCCAAATGTTTCAACATGCGGCCATTGATCAGTTCAGTTTCAGTGTATGCCCAGTGACCATGACATCCTGAGTTCATTTCTTGACATTGTACTCTCCCCTTTTTTCCTGTCCTCAAAAATATGATCATTTCTATTTCATGTTTATTACAGAGGTTGTTGTTGAGGTGTGTGGTAGTGTACTGTGCTGCATGTAAAAGTGTTGCATGAATTTGTAACAGTGGACCAAATATTAGGGATGTTGATATATCCATTGGGCTCCAATTTTTATTATTTTATTTTTGCAAAACTGTTCATCTGTCTATTGCAAGTTGCCCCTGTGAGTGTAAAAGCAGGTTTTTAGCACTGAATAAATGGAATACAATTTTAATTTGTACCAAATCAACCCCCCAACCGCACCCCACCCATGTAGAAGCAAGTGCCAGGTCTTTTTGGGTGGAAAGAACAGCTGTCATTTTTTGGCATTGCCTTTTCTCAGAAAGAAAGCAAACAAGCTTTTAAAGAAAATGTCAAAAGTGTTCCCTGAACATTGCATATTTATTGTCAAGGTGTCATATTTTCAAAACTGCACTCACATCCTTTTTGTTGGTCATTCTCTCCTCTTTTTCTCAGATTTACTGAAGCTCTACCATGCCCGTGGCGTCCACCAGGACAGAGCCTGGTGAGACCAAATGCTGTACTCCACATCAGCTTAACTTCACCACATGATTATTTTTCTGTTTTCGTTATTCACACTTCTGCCTTAACA
The DNA here is from genome assembly GCA_024447675.2 of Pterophyllum scalare. Classification (NCBI taxonomy): domain Eukaryota; kingdom Metazoa; phylum Chordata; class Actinopteri; order Cichliformes; family Cichlidae; genus Pterophyllum; species Pterophyllum scalare. The sequence continues at coordinate 1,825 of JAMQGT020001234.1, read as the reverse complement.
TCCAGTTCACAAAAGGACATTTCAATAGTCAAAAACAGGAATAAGAGAATGTATTAGTTATCTAAAAATGATGGTATGTGCTGTTTGCCATTGTCTCTTTACCTTTTCAAAGTTATGTGGCTAAACCATATATAATATTCCAGGAAACCTTTGATCCCCCACAATATCAGCATTTATTAAATGACTGTCGTATTTTCAGTTTTAGAGTTTTCATAATGCTATCTTCCTCACGTCTGTGGCCTTTGATGATAGCTGACAAGATGTCTGGCAATATCAAATTAAATAACAGGAAAATTCTAAAATAAATTACAAAGAAGAAGATGACATTATATTAATACTGCTTATAGCACAGGGTCAGACTTTATTGTGTTAATTCATTTGTTGCCAAGATAAACTTGTTGGTTTCCAAATAAGAAGACATTAAAGCTTAATTTAAACTTTACCCTTTAGGCAGTGTTCAAGCAAACAAGCCGTGCTGGCAAATTAAACTTTTCAGATCTGTGATTCAGTTCTGCAACATGTGATGTTCTCCAATTTCCCGCAGTTTTCTGTTTTCTTCTTTTTGTTTGATGTTATCTTTACTAAAGCCAAAAATGTGTCCAAACAACAGGCATGGTATTTTTTATTGTTTCTCGAGTTGTGCAGTCAGCTCAGTGTTTGAGTTTTTCTCCATGATGCTTCCATGTCGCAGACTGGACCGGGCAGTCATGTGACAATACACTTGGTCCTATGTTTTAAAGGGGACAGTACATACTGGGGGAGTATTCACAGAATTTGAAAACAAAATAATCAACATGGATAGGATTACATCGATTAGAGGTTCTGAAGAGTTTTGATTTATTTTTTAATTAATTGTACATACCTATAATATCCCTTATAGATTAGAGGCAGGAACAGTCAGACTGAAGTCCCGACACAGCACACAGTCTGCAGCATGTTTAACCTGTGCCATTAGATTAATATGGAGTCATAATGACATACACATTTTATCTGTAGCACTTAAAATTTTTATGTTTTTAATGTAAAAATGGTGAATCCATCTGTAAATGAACATAATCCAATTACAGTTACATCACAGCTTCATTAAAACCAGAACGCCTGATACTTGTTTAAAGCAGAACTATAACTATAGCCACAAGCTCTCTGACTAATTTGTCATTGTCTCATTTTCCATGTTTCCCTCACCTAATGTTGCTTTTCTCTCCACTGTGTGTGTGTCTGTGTGTGTGTGTGTGTCACAGTGCCCCAGGTGTTGGATGCAATGAGCGACAGCACAGCCAGCTCCACCACAGCCAATGACCTGGATCTCATCTACCTCAAAGGCATCATGGAGAGCCCTCTGGTACGCTGAACACACATGTACTTATGCACACACACATTTTAGTATGTGACAAATACTTGTTGTTGTTGCCTTTCTGTTATACATACTTTTAACGGCTTTTTCATCATGCTGTTGTATATAACAGTGTATGTATTTGTGTGTAAGGAGCAAGAGGAGAGCCTGAAAGAGCCACGACTGTCGCCTGTGAGGGAGAACAACATGGAGCTCCTGCAGGAGATCCTCAGAGACCTGGACCCGTTCACCCATCGTTCTGACACTGCAGCTGAGCTCGCCAGCATTCTCACACAGCCTCACTTCCAGGTGTGCAACACACACACACATTGACTCCCACTTTGTGTTTTCATTGTATTCCAATCACAGAGTTGGTTAAAAAGACAGTTTGACAACAAGTAAAACTAATACACTCCTGATCACTTATGATGAAAATTTGCATTTTGCACTATTGGATCTTAAGAAGGTTCTAAGTAGAGCTTCACAATGCTA